>PGOM01000027.1:377231-391277 GCA_002921335.1 Paratrypanosoma confusum | reverse complement strand
GGTGGGGAGGGTGGGAGGACAGAGGGGGAGGGGGGGATTGGAAGACGGCATGCGGCAGCAAGAAGCATTGGAACACAGCACTACCACTAGTGGCGGCGATTGTCGGGCATGAGCGCGTCGAATCGGCCACCGGAGAGCGCGATCGGACTTCCCGCCGATGACGCCGCCTTTCCACTGCGTCCGTCGCGCTGCGCAGACGCGCCTACCGCCGGGCGGTGGCCCCTTTTGGCGTTGGGCCCTGCCGGTCGCTGCTGCGGCTGCGGCACCGACGGCGGCTGACTGCGCTGGTCGTTGCGTCGCCGACCGTGGTTTGGTCCGGTGCTCACGCTGCTAGCAGCACCCACACGCTTCGACGACGGCGGGGTCGGGCCCTTGCTGCCCTCGCCGGCAGGTAGTGGCGCACCGTACCCGCGACCCACCAAAGCGAGGCAGGATTGCCCGTCAGAGTTGGTGATACGAAGCGACTCGAGAAAGCACTCGTCGTCGTCGGCCCATGACGATATGACGCTTTCCTCCTCCCCGAGGGTAGTTGATCCGTTCGTCTGAGAGCCCAGCGTGGCCTGCGCGCTACTGGAGTTGATGACCTTCACCGCCACACCATCTAGCATGATCGCCTGCGTGGCTGGGTACTTCACTGCACTCAGGTACGAGGGCTTCGGCTTCGCACCCTCCGCGTCCGCCTCGGCCCGGATCGGCGCAGCGCCGCTCCACTCAGGCGGACTCTCGCCTGATAGCGCTGGTTGCACTTTCGAAGAAACATCGCCGGAGGTCGGTTGCAACAGCGGCCGTTGGAGGGGGGCACCTGACGCAGCCACCCGCCCACCCGGAGCAGCCTTCTCAGCTTTGGCCAGCGCAGCATCTGGCGTGCCCTGCGGTGCGGCCTGCTCTGCAGTCATCGTCGGGGTGGGGGGCGCCACCTTTGCCACCCAGCATCCAGTGGGGGATCCGATCTGGTCCTTCCCGCCTAGCCCAAGCAGGCGGCCTGCCGGGTTGGCGGTTGCGATGTGGAACTTCGGGGAAAACAGTGACGAAAACGACCGCGGAAAAAACGGCGGGATCGATGCTGAGGGTGCAGCTGCGGTGGCGGCATAGGTGGTCGACGGCAGCATCGGTAGGCTGGGCAGGTCCACATGGAGCGCTTTCGTGGTCGGCGAACAACCCCACTCCTCATCTCGAGGTGCAGCGTCAGGCTGTGGAGCATGTAGAGGCCCTGCAACCGCACCTCCCACGGAGCCGGTGGCGTTCCGAGAGAACAGCGCACTCGGTGAAACTCGGCCGCCCGGTAGCGTGGGCGAAAGTTGAGGGGAGACAAACCCCATCTCATCGGTGTTGTCATTCGGCACGTCCATTGCTGCGCCAGTCGTCAGGCGGAACACGATGGCGAAGCGCAGAATCCCTTTCAGGATTCGGTGGAGGTCGTCGTATGAACGCGAGGGAGTGGGGAAGGGGGAGGAAGGAGGGGGATAGAGAAAAGGGGGAAGGTGGGTGCTCGTAGTGCTCTACGTAATACTGATCGAGCACCGTCGCGACCACGCAGTAACGTTGACTTGGTGAAGGGGGTGTGCGCTGCTGAGCTGTGGAGGTGCTGCGTGTCGGCTCTCGCGAGTGGGAGGGGAGCGCCGCCCTGTCGCGCGCCGTGCGACGCGGTAGCCCCATATACGGTGCGCGGCCCGATTCCGTGCACGATTGCCGCGGAGAGGGAGTTCCGGCACCGGGCCACAGGCAGCGAGAGGCACCTCGGCGCGGTGCGGTGCGCCGCGGTGTCCGCCCCACAGGAGTGCAGCCCTGGGAAGAGGAGGAGCAGCCGAAGGACCCGTCGCCCGCCGCGCCAGTGGGGTGGCGGCCATCCACCCCCATCACCTCCTCCTCCTCCTCCTCCTCCTCCCCCCCCCTGGACCACCACGTGGGTGGTGCGACCTACCGCGCGCGCAATACCTTGACCAAGTCCGCCGTCACGCTGTCGAAGTAGCCCTTCTGCTCCTCCTCCACGGCCTGGTCGGTCTGGCCCTCCTGGAGAACCCCGCCCCCAGCCGATGAGGTGGCGCACTGGAACGCGGTCTCGGCGAGGCGCGCGTCGGGGAGCCGCATCGTCTCGCACAGCCTCGCCGCCTCCAGCAAGAGGGTCGTGACGGTCTTGCTCCGGTGCTGCCGCGCGAGAGCGTCCTCGCCGTGCGTCGCGGAGGCGGTGTTGGTGGACTTGGCCCCCACCGCTCGCACAGACGCCAGTGGCATCCGATGACTGATCTCCACCATGAGGCCACCACAGAAGCGGACGATCTCGGGCCGCCGATACGGTGAGACGGCCATGGCGCCCAGCACCTCCAGCACGTCCTCCAGCGATGTGGAGTCGGCCACCGCGTCCACTTCGGTCGTGGACGGCATGCGGGAAGAATCCCCCGCGAGGACCTCCTGCGGAGGCAGCGCACTACCTGGGGTGCTTTCCCCCAGCGATCGAAGCAGCGCGTCGCGCTCCGTGGAGAGATCGTGCGTCATCTGTGAAAATCGATCGGGGCCACTCCCCCCAGGCGGTGTCTTGGGGGCCGGCCCTCGGCGAGCATCCAGTAGCTCTCGGAACGGCGACGAAGGCGCGCGTAGGCGCCGCGCCATTTCCCTGGACACCGCGCGAAAGCACGGCTCCTTGTTCATCCGGAAGCGGTGAAGGGCCACCACAGTCATCATGAGGTGCTCCATCGTCAGCAAGTGGAACCCGCTGGCCCGGTGCGCGCTACCTCGGCCTGAATCCTCCAGTGTGTCGCCCAACACGGTCAGCGCAAGCGCACCGGGGGAGGAGAGATAGCGGCTGATGACTCCTTCCAGCACCGGCTCCGGGGCGATGCCGACGCACGAGAGGGCGTACAGTAGCGTTGGGACGGCGGGCAGCGTCAGACCAAGTGATGCAACGCCGGTGTCCTGGCGAAGAGATGGGGGCCCGGGTGGCAGCGCCCGCACCGCCGCCTCCAGCTCGTGAAGGAGCTGCTGGAGAACGACGTCGCCCAGCCGGCCGGCCTCGGGCGACGCGGGATGGTCTAGCACACAAAACAGGCGCCACACCTCCGCGAGGTCGTGAAGCGCCAGGGGTGGCGGTCCGCCACCACCCCGACCTCCCCACGTGTCACCTACGCCGTCATGACTCGAGAGAAACCGGGAGGGGTCCGCGGCAGCCTCGTCGGGGATGACACGCAGCGAGCGACCGCTGGGGGCATCACCCCGGTCCACCGGCGTCGATGGGGGCAGCACCGCGGAGAGAAGTGGCAGCACCTCTAGGCGCATTCGAATGCGAATTCCCTCAATACCAGTTGTGGCGTTCACAGCATCGCCGCTACGCTGCAAAGCCTCGACGGCGAGAAGAAGCTCTGCAACCTTCAGCACCGCAAGCCGTTTCTCCGCGGTATACGTCGCCATCACACCCTTGCGCAGCGCGTCAACGGCCCTAGGATTCACGGCAATGGGCGGAGAAGCGCTGGCCACCGCGCTCGGGCTCCTGGCACCACACGAATGGTTTGTACGTCCATGCGGCGCAGCATCCGCGTCCGCCGTGTCGCACGCGACCGCAGCACTACCCCTCGTGGAGCTGCTTGCCGGCGCCGCAGCGGAGCGGCCAGCAGCCTTCAAGACGGATCGATGCGCAGGAGGCCGGCCTGGCTGGGCCTTCATTCGGCCAGTGCCCCGCGCGTAGTTCGGTACCCACCGCCAGGCCCGCGTCAGCCGCAGCATGGCGGCGGTGCGGTAGGTGTGGTTAGTGTGGGAGAGAGAGAGAGACTTGTACAGCGTACAGCAGGTTACGGAGGTGGGCGGCCTCCAAAACACAAAACGCACACTGGAGCTACTGAACACTGCTAGTGATGTGGATCCTGCCCCATCACGCCACAAAGCGCACTCACCGCCGTGGCAGAGGCGCACGTAGCGGCTATTGGGGCGAGGGGGTCGATGCGTGGGCGCCATGAGTGCACCAGAGTGAGTACTCCTGACTGGGGTGTAGGAGGGCGCCGAAGCCATGCCGCAAAGCATTACCGGTGCACCTGCGGGTGCGGGTCACGGAAGACCATGGTCGTCAAGTTATCTGCTGCCAGCGGGCACGGAGCTCTTCGCGAGGGAGAAGCTAAGCACTGCGGGTATGTCCTCGCAGCTGGCGACGAGGGTAGCAGAGATGGCAGTTTGCTCACGCGAAGTGCGGGGCGGGGCGGTAGGGTGGGATGGGGAGCGCTTAGAGAGAGGGGAAAAAAAAGGGGGGGCGGGGGCGGGGCGTGCGCGCTGCGGCGCTCAGGCGGAAGTCGCCCGCGCGGGCTTGGACAGGTTCATGTGCTGGCTCAGCTCGATCGACGCGATGGTCTGCAGGGCGACCTCCTCCAGATGTGGGGAGCCGGCCTTCTTCAGCGCCACGCGGTCGGCCACCCGCAAGTCCTGCGCGGTCCGCGCCCCCCGCAGGTAGCAGTGGACGTTCCCGTCGGACGTGAAGACCTCCCGCCCCGACCTCGCGCTACTCCGCCGGGTTCTGATGCTCTCGCGGCGCATGGACGGGATCAGCTGCACGCGGAGCAGGCCGACGCCGCCCACCCACAGCGACCAGAGGAGGCCCGTGAGCCCGGTGCTCCACTCGATGCTCATGTCCATCATCTCGTGGCGGTGGTACATCAGGCCCGCCGAGGGGACGATGATGTGCGACACGTCGCCATGGATGACCGCGCCGTTGTGCAGCGTGACGATGTCCCACGTGCGCACCTCCTCCAGGGCGCTGGCGACCTGCCGCTGCGTGGCCGGGGGCAGCGAATACGGAGGGCGCTTGGAGTTCCCCGGCGTCCCGAAGACCGAGCTGTGGTACGACGGGGCCCGCAGGCGCCGCGGCGTGGCCGCCGGGCTGGCGCTGGGCGCCGCGGTGGGGGCGGCGTTCGGCGCGGCGCGGCGCAGCAGGGCGACGCACCACCGCGCGAGGTACCACGCGGCGAACCGCAGCCCGGCCAGCGCCGCGGCGCCGACGGCGGCGAGAACCACCTGCGCCCGCGCGACGACCCCGTCGGGCACCTGATCCCACCGGATCACCGCCCGCGCGAAGCTCTCGAAGGACCTCAGCGTGAACACGTGCTCCATCCGGCTGAGCGAGTTCGGATCGAGCACCACCCCGGGGCTCGCGAACACCACCACCGGGACGACACACGCCCCGTGAGCCTTGTGCGCTGCGAGACAGCCGTACCAGGTACCCTGAAACGCAGGGCCTGCCGCCTCCGCGGTCGACGGGGCCTGCGCCTCCGCCGGGATCCCACCGCCTGGGGGTCGCGCCCCACTGGACCCATTCGTGGGCGAGATGAGGCCACCCTGCCAGCCCTGCGCTTCTTTGAAATCGGGTAGCGGCACGCGGTACTTGTTCTCAATCAGCCGGCGGAGCGCCGTCGCCTTCAGCGCCGTGTCCTCCATCACGTTCTCGAACTCCAGCGCCCGTCCCTTGGGCGGGTTGGCGCACTGGTACCATCGCGGCCCGTTGGCCCACACCTGGCCGCGCCAGTTTTTCACCTCCACCACCAGAATCACCGGCCCGATGGCGATCACGTCGATCTCACGGTTGTGCCCTGAGCTAGACACCGGAACACGGCGCTGCGTGAACACGTACTTCCAGCCGGCCTCGCGCAGAACATCCGCCACGCGCTCCTCCGCCGCAAGAGCTAGCTTGAGCGACTGCGCCTTCCCCGTCGGGCTTACCGTGCGCTGCGACTCCACGCTCTGCGCTGCCCACTGACGAAGCATGCCCCCCACGCTGGGCTTCGCCGTCGCGCCTTTGGCTGGCGCCTTAGCGCTCGGCATCGAATCGGCTACGACCACCACCACCACCACCCCGTTGGCGGATCAGCTGCACCGCCCACCGCTACCTCGTCCTGGAACTCCTCACGTCCACTCCAATGGGTGCATCGCAGCCGCAGCCGCCCCCCCTCCCCTCCTACCCACCAGCCTACCCGTTAGCTCGCCGCACCCCCAAGAGTCAGAGGAGGAGGGTGTAGTGGGGAGGGGGGAGGGGGGCAGCGACGGATGCGGGTGAAGGCACGGGTGGCTGCACCTCCTCGCCTGGCCCGCGAGCGTCGCAGTGAGGGCCGCAGCCTCCTCTCCCCCCTGCACTCCCGCTCCCCACGTCGCACTTGACATGGCCTGCACGCCAACCTTCTCCATCACCAGCACAACCATCTGTTTTGGGGCGGTGGGCAGAGCGCGGGCGCGATCAATCGCCCTCCGCTGCCTAAGGGTTTCCTCCGTCAAAGGCATCCGACTTCACGCTGCACGCCGCAGCTCCCTATTGCCCCCACCCCCTCTCCACTCCACGCCATCCACCGCCGCTACGACACAGCGTCCAGAGCCCGACCCTCTCACGGCCCGCTCGGACCAAAGGAGCAAGAGAGAGAACCAGAGAGAGAGAGAGAGAGAGGGAGAGAAAGAGAGTGGCGAACCTTGTGCACACGGTACTCTTCTCTCCCTTCCTCCTCCCTCCCTCCCACAACACACACACACACACACACACAAACCCAAGCACCTCCACCACTCCCGTTTGCCGTGCCGATGCGGAAGATACTCACTCGATTCAGCAGAGTTAAGGCGGAACTGGGAGCCGTAGGTTTCAAGACTGCTCTTGATGAATAACCCAACACCACTCCAGCTGCCAAAGCCATAACCCACCCCGCCCCTCTCGCTTTTGCAACCCCCTTATGGCGTAGTGACGTTAACCTGGGACCGCGCCACGCTCTCACGTACGTGCACGCGCCGGGCCCCACGTGCATAGCACCCAAAGCTGGCTATTACTTCAAAGACCTGCTTTTTTATTTCATTTTTTTTCGCTTCGCCATCACTGGAATTACCACAGATGGGGGAGCTTCCGACTCCCGGAGCCCGGCCACACTGACTTTCGCTGTACGTGTGTCGCACAGGTGATGGAACAGCCTACACTGGACCAGAATCACGGCTGAAGCCGCTACTGGCCGCTGGGGTACGTAAAAACCAGTTTCAGCGCTACTCCGCCGATTTCGTTCTCTTCCTCTGCACGTTTAGTGGCGTCTGTGGGCATCTTGTCCATCGTTGTCCACAAACCCTTCACAGTAAGGCTGACCTGATCCTTGCAGTTCAGGATAGAAGCCACAAGCTCCTCATCATCGGCGGTGAAGTACACGTCGACGCGGTCACCTATCTCCATTCCCGCCTTCTTTCTCAGCTGCTGGATACGGTTAACGAACTCGCGGGCCCGCCATGAGTCGATCAGACCCTGGTCCTCTTGAGCGTCTACCAGAACGACGACGTCGTTATCTGTGTTGCTGCTGAACCCCGTGATGCCTTCCTTGAACGTTCGAAGGACCTTCACGTCCTCCATGGTGATTTCCTGCCCACAGATCACCGCAGACTTCGCCTTGAGGAAGGTGGCAACCGCCGCGGCATCCATCGCTTGAAGAGCCTTGCGAATTTCTGGTGCCTCCTTCTTCAGGCGCTTGCCCAACGAGCCCATGTTAGCATCCAGCTTGGTCACCACGTACTCATCACCAGTGTCGATCTTGACGTCGAAGGAGTTAACCTCTTCCTTGATGTACGACGCCATGCGCTCGATGTCATCGCGGTACTGCTTATCCGGGTGGACGACGATGATCTGCCGCACGGGACGCTTCATCGGGCGCCCCATGCGGTCACGCTCCACGCGCACCAGGTCGACCACAGTCATCATACGCTTCATGGCCAGCTCCAGGACGTTGTCGAACTTGCTTTCATCCACGTCAGGGACCATCAGGTGGTGAACCGAGTCCACCTGACTGTCGAGCGGGAGCAACGGCTTGATGCGCTGGTAGAGCATCTCAGAAACGAACGGGGCGATGGGTGCAACGATTCGCGACACGATGAAGAGCACCTGCAGCAGCGTAGAGAGGGCCTGGGTGCCGTCCTCGGCGTTGTCGACGCACTTCAGGCGCCTTCGGTTCATGCGGACGTACCAGTTCGACAGGTCCACAATGAAGCGGAGCACACCAGGGACGACGTTGTACAAGTGGTACAGCTCCATCTCCTTCCGGACGTACTGCGTCAGGGTCTGCGAGGACGCAAGGATCCAGCGGTCCATCATATTGGTGCTCACCACGCTCACGGAGACCGTGTGGCCAAGCTTGTGGCAGTGGTTCACGTTGGTAATGAAGAACTTCGCAGCGTTGAACAGCGGCAGGAGGACGTCGCGCACGATTTCCTTCACGCCGACCTCGCGGAATCGCAAGGGCTCCGCACGAACAACGGGAGAGTTGATCATGTACATGCGCAGCGCGTCGGCGCCGTACTGATCGATCACCTGCGTTGGCTCCGGATAGTTCTTCAGGCGCTTGCTCATCTTCTTCCCATCCTCTGCAAGAATGAGGCCGTTTACCACGACGTTCCTGAACACGGCCTTGTCAAACAGCGCGACGCCGAGAACGAGCAGTGTGTAGAACCAGCCGCGGGTCTGATCGAGACCCTCAGCCACGAAGTCCGCTGGAAAGCGCGACTCCAAAAACGTGTCCTTGTTCTCGAACGGGTAGTGCTGCTGGGCATAGGGCATCGATCCGGACTCGAACCAGCAGTCGAAGACTTCTGCGACGCGCTTGAGCGGCGCTACACCCGGACGCTTGCTCGGAATGGTAATTTCATCAACAAACTGACGGTGGATGTTGGTGATGTTCTTCACCCCAGAGAGCTCCTCCAGCTCCGCAACGCTTGACACGCAAACGACCTCCTCCCAGTCCTCGCTGTGCCAGACAGGTAGGGGAGTGCCCCAGTAGCGGTTACGCGATACGTTCCAGTCCATGGCATTCTCCAGCCAATTTGAAAAGCGGCGCGTCTTCACGAACTCCGGTACCCAGCGGGTGGTGTTGTTCGCTTCGACAAGCCGATCCCGGAACTTCTCCACGTTGACGAACCACGAGTCAACGGCCTTGTACAGCAAGGGAGTTTCACTACGCCAGCAGTAGGGATAACTGTGCACAATAGACGCCTTGGCGAAGAGATGCCCGGCCTGCTTCAGCTTCTCCATGATCTTCTCGTCGGCAGCCTTGACGTACAGGCCAGCAAAGTCCTTGACGGCATTCGTGAAGCATCCATTCTCGTCGACGGGGCACACCGTGTTGTCCTTTGTAACCACCCCATGGGCGATGCAAATGCGGTAATCGTCCTCTCCAAACCCAGGAGCCTGGTGCACCACGCCCGTGCCCGAGTCGGTCGTGACGTATTTGTCGGACAGCACGCGAAACGCCGTGTCCTTGTACACCTCCTCAAAGTACGGGAAGAGCGGGGCATACTTGCGGCCAACGAGGTCTGTCCCCTTGTACTTCTCCTCGACGGTGTAGAGCGGCTCGGTGTCCTTCTTTCCGGACTTGAACACCTCGCTGAGGCGCGCCTCGGCGAGGATGTAGTGGCGCCCACTCTTCTTCTCCTGCACTTTCACGTAGTCGACCTCGGGGTGAACGCAGAGCGCAAGGTTACTCGGCAGCGTCCACGGTGTGGTCGTCCACACAAGAAAGAACACGTTCTCCTCGCCAAGTACTTGAAAGGCGATCGTCACCGACGGGTCGCTCACATCCCGGTAGTCCATATTGGCCTCGAAGTTGCTCAGCGGGGTTGTGCAGCCTGTCGAAAACGGCATCACCTTGTAGCCGCGGTACACGTAATTTTTCCGCCACAGCTCACCAAACACCCACCACACACTCTCCATGTACGGCAAGCGCATCGTCTTGTAGTCGTTCTGGAAGTCGATCCAGCGGCCCATCCGACGCACCGTCTTTTCCCACTCGGACGAGTACCTCATCACGATTTTCTCGCACTCATTGTTGTAATTCGCAATGCCGAGCTGCGCTACGTCGTGCGATGACTTGATGCCGAGGCTCTTGTCAATCTCGAACTCCACAGGGAGGCCGTGGCAGTCCCACCCGAAGCGGCGCTCCACAAAGTGGCCAGTCTGGTGGGCATAGCGGCACACTATGTCCTTGATGGTTCCTGCGAGCAAATGGCCGTAGTGGGGCAGTCCGGTGGCGAATGGCGGGCCGTCATAAAAGTTGAACGGCTTCTTCTCCTCCGACTGCTTCAGCGAGGTCTCGAAAGCCTGGACACGGTCCCAGTGTGCCATCACATCCATCTCCATCTTGGCAAAATCCAGTACGTCGGGGAAATTGTCGAGGACCGGGAAAGCCCCCGGGCAACCGTCAGTTGCCGCCATGGTACCGGGCATTCCGCCTGCCTGTCTGCGATGACTCGCACCGCCGTAGATGACGGTGCTGCTTGCTCCCGCGGAAAAGGTGGGTTTAGGGGTGTTGGCAGCGCACGCTGAGGTTGAACTTGGCGGACGGCTAGCGCGGCTACCGGTGGTCGCAGCGCGGACGAATGTGCAGGGTGCGTTCCAAATGCAGCGTTGCCAGCGGCGAAGCAGCATGAAGATGAGGAAGGAGCAGCGGAAGCCGGAGGGTGGAGAGTAGGTAAGGCGGCAGCAGGAGCTACAGCACCTGCAGCTACGGCCGGCAGGTGGAGGGAGGAGAGGAGGAAATATTGATCTCCAGACTTCCTACACACCTGCTACAGCAACACGCAGTGCTGTTGCTGCCACCGCGGCGCACGCCGCAGCACCTCTCTCCCTCTCTCTCTCTCTCTCTGGACCCGCTGGCCGCACGCCCGAGCGAGTGGAACACCGCGCCGTGTGACGGGTGTGGGGGGTGGACGTGGCTGGGAAGACCACCTGCGTGGTTGAGCGCCACCCAGCCAGGGAAGGCGGGGGGGAGAAATAGAGTGCCAGCGCACCACGTCTCAGTGACCATGGGGCAGTGCGCTTAGCCCCAGCTCGGCCAGCGCACTGAGCCATTCCAGCTCCCCCCCCCCCCTTCCCGAAGTCCCTCGCACCCCAACTGGCACACACAACACCTATACTCGAGCCAGCATTGTTCAACCAAATTCAAATAGCATTCTGCACACCGCCGCCCGACGGCTCTCATCCACCTACCCACGACCTCCCCCTTCCGCCCACCGCCAGAAACACCAGCACTCACCGATACCCTTGGCGAGAGGTGGCGGGAGTTTGGGTGAAAACGGAGCAATAGCGCTGGATCGGAGAATAGCATAAGATTAAGAAAATAGAGCGCTAATAGGGAATGAACCACTGGCGGTGATGAAGCGGTGAAGGTGGAGTATTGAGGGCATGGAAGATGGTTAAAAGAGGAACCTGACACGGGAGCGGAGGCTGTGCCAACACTCAGTCGATCCTGGTCCAGTGAGTCGCGCATCGCCTAATCGGCATTTGCTCGCGGCTGCATTGCTGCAGCCGCTCTGGACTGCGAGCTGCTGAAAATGAAGGGCGTGGAAAAGGGTTGGGGACGGGGAATGGGTCAGAGCAGAGTGCACTCCACAAACATAGATTGGGGCGGAGCAGCAGTTTTGAATGGCTCCCTCATGGCTGGAAAAAGGTTATGTGGCTTTAGGAGGGGAGAGAAGCAGGAAGAGGGGGTAGGGGGAGCGCACGGCGCCATACTTGATGGAGTGAGAGAGAGGCGAACGCCGCGGTGGCTGAATAGGGAAGTGATGCGAACTCGGTGGAGCGGTGCGTAAGAGCGGGAGCGAGCGGAGAGCGGTTCATGTCACACACAAACTACGGCCGCTGCATCTCCTCTAGCTTCCAGCTCTGGCACACCGGCGCAGTCGTTCCGAGTCAGAAGCCTCGGTCTCCACCCTCCACCGCGGCCGACAGACACTCGCACCCCCCTTCTCCACCACTTTCAGTGTGGCCCGAACTCAGGTGGTGCCGTGCAGTTTGTGGCTAAAGTCTTCAACAGTGGCCGCTCGAGCGCTAAGCCGCCTTTCGCCCTCAGCGATCTCCAAGAGTCGCTGCTCAGCCTTCCGCTTGCTGAACTGAGCACGTTGCATCTCGTCAAGCGCTCCGCACTCGCTGCTACTATCACTACTGGAGCTGGTCGTGCGCGAGGAGACGTGACCACCGTCAGACCCGGCAGCGGTGGTGCCGGAAGGGTTAAGGCGCCTGGACGAGATGATCGTCACGCCTTCCTCGTTGTCGACCAGGAGCAAATGGCCTGGACCTCTATCGAGCGCCAAGTAATCCGCACCACTTTCTGATGGAGACGCGTGGGAGCACCTGGCGCCTTCCGGCCCGCGAGGTCGGCGAGCTCCCCATTTATCGATGGAGCGGAGTGAAGACTCGTCGTTGGTGTCGAAGAACGTGCTGGCATCCGGTGACTGCAGGGCCCCCTCCATAGAGTCGGCGTGCGGTGAGTTCAGCGCCTCCACCGCGACGAGGGACGCACTTGAATGTGCCACGTCAGGCACAGGGCGGTGTGCTTGGACAGCACACGCAGGGTCAACTAATTGCAGCTGCGACTGACGCACTTCGGGTCGCTGCGCGGGGAGCGACGTGGGTGGAAGAGCCGCCGGGTCATGGACCGGAGTAAGAGGCACCGCGGAGTCCACCTCCGGCGCTCCTCCGGCATCACATGCCACGAGGCTCGAAGCAGCTGGTAAACATGGCAACCGACCCGATGAGGGCGCAGCGAGGCCCCTTCGGGTTGCGAGTGCCGCCGGCTTTGTCGCTTTGCCGAGCAGCCGCGGAGTCTGTGGGCTGGGGGAAGCAAGACCGCCAGAAAGCAAGGGTGCTCGAGGTGTGTTGTGATTACTATTGCTCAGCGCGCTCATGAACATCGGGTCGATCCCTCGAAATCCAGATGTCGGTGAGCGCGGAGCTGGCACTGCGATGCCGTTCGCCCGAAGCAGCTCAGCATACGCCTCAAAGCCCTCGTCCGTGTACGGTGTGAGCGTTGCGTGCACAATCACGGGGATGAATGCGACGGCCACCGTCACCAGCACGGCGAAAATCCCCCCGTAGTAGATCGCGTAGGCACAGCACAGCGCCTGCGCAGCGAGGAGGGCGGTAGTGCTGGTGGTCGTCGTCGCCGCTGCCAGCCGTTGGGGCTCGCCACGTCGCGCACGCGCTGGAGATCCAACTGGCTGGCGGGCCAGGTCCAGCCGCTGGGGTGAGAGGATGGCGTCGGGGCGCCGGGACGCCTGGCGCAGCCGCCCCGCGTCGCACACCTCGGCTGCCTTGGGCCCGCGTCGACAGCTCACATGCCGCACGACAGCAAGACAGATGATGCCCAAGTACACCGGGTAGCACAGTGAGAAGACCAGCGCGACGCAGAGCACGAAATTTACATAATTTCGCGAGAAGAAGAAGAGGTTTATAAGCAGTCGCGTAATGTAGACTTCCCGAATTGGTAGGGACGGAAAGTGGGCGAACATTACCGACATCGGCTGCAGTTTTTGGTCCGCCGCAACCTCCCAGAGAAGCGAAAGCAGCAGCATGTACCGTTCGCTAGAGTTATCTACCGCGGCTTTCATATCCTGGCCCTTCCCTGCCGCAATTGGGCCAGGTCGCAAAGCCAGTTGAGGCGAATTTGATGGTGACATCGCTGCGGGCAGACGGAACTCGTCGGGGGACCGAAGCTGGTCTGTCACCAAGTCGCTGACTGGCCGTCCTAGCGCTGGGGGCCCTCCCTCCATGCCCGCCGCTAGGGAGTTGCCCCGCCGCGTCACGGGCACTGCTACTTCGGTTGGGCTACGACCAGCCTCTGGTGTGACGCCATGTGGAGAGAACCCCCGCGGCATGTCGTTCGCATTTAGGGGGGAGGACAGTTTTGCAGGCTCCTCAATGGGATCGGTATCCGTGCGGTGCCCCACAAAGGGGGCGCGGCGCCGGCGGGCACTCGGTTGTGGGTCGTACGCGAACGAAGCTGGCGTGACAGCTGTTAGGCTATGAGGCTTCCACATTCTACACGTCTGACTGGCAGTGCTTCAAGTGTGCCCGTGCCAATTTACCCATCAGCAAACCAGCCAACCGCACCAAGAGCCCTCGCCGGTGAGCCAAAGGAGCGCGACCGTTCGTCAGCAGTAGCGAACGTGCGGGTGTCAGCGTGCTAGTCCGTCTGTGTGTGTGTGAGCGTAGGTACTGTGAATGGTATGTACAGCTCTTTCACGTTGGGCGGTACCGCGGCGGCCCCGATCTCGCTGTCGCCCCCCCCCACCCCC
>PGOM01000027.1:341935-364113 GCA_002921335.1 Paratrypanosoma confusum | reverse complement strand
GGGGGGGGGGGGGGGGGGGGAATGATGGCGGAGGAGGAAGGGATGGGCACAGAGGCACTGCCGCTGACAGGGGCCCAACCTCACCCGTGGGCAGTGCAGCAGAGGAAAGCGGTCGATGGGGCGATCGTACGCCGCAAAGCGATGCGCTAGCTGTCCATCCTGCCCTTTCGCAGCAGCCGCGCCGTGGCATTCTTTCCTCCCCCAGCGCTGGCCTTCTTTACGGTCGACTTCTTCTTCCCGGCGTACGCGGGCGGGCCAGCTACAGTGGTGCTACCATCACGGCTCTTCTCCTCCCCGGCTCCCGCGGTGGCCCCGGCTGCTCGCAGAATCTGCAACTCCTTCACTCGCGCCTCGCGCCGCTTCTCGCGCTCCACTTGATACCGCTTGTCGTGGTAGGCGTCCCGAGGGGGCTTGCGTTGCGCCGCCTGCACCGACTGCTCGGTCGCACCATCGCCACTCGCCTCGCCACCCTCAGATGCTTGCTGTCGCAGCGCCACGCGCCTCTTCCCTTCACCATCGTCCTCCTCCAGGGGCTGGCGAGCGCCGCCACTGTAATTCGGGCCATCCTGGCTGTCGTCGTGCTCATCCTCGTACATCATTTCCATCAGCACCCTGATCCGCTCCTTCATGTCCTCGTCGATCTCGAACAACCCGCCGCCAGTAGCTTCACCAGTTGCCGCGTCCCCAGCGCCGTACCCGAAGTGGTCAAGTGTGACGTAGTTTTCGAGGGCCCCCGGAGGCGAAGACTGGCCCATTGCACAGCCTGCAGCACCGGCGTTGTCGTTGTCACCGTTGATGGCGTCGTATAGGTCTCTGCTGATGAACAGATGGATGTCACGGCCCTCATACTCGTCATCGAAGTCCGTGGTAGAGAGGTTCGAGGCGGCGAACACCGGCCCGGTGGGTGCGGGGCACGAGGACTTCAGCAGCGTCAGCGGTGTGGCCGTCGCTCCTGCCGTCTGCGCTGGGCAGGCTGCTGTATTGGGAGCGGATTGAGGTGGCAGCTGCTGAAGGGTAGTAACGAGGTGTGGGGGCAGGTTCTCCTCGGCCGCAGCGATGATAAACTGCTCAACATCGTCGTTGTAGTACCGCAACGCCGCCTCGATGCCGGACACAGAAAAGTCGGGCATCACATCCAAAACCATCTGAATTGCAGGGGAATAGGAGGGCGCACTAACGGGGAGTGCTGCCGGCAGGGCTGCCGCACTTTCCTGAGCCATGAAGTCCGCCGTCGAGGCGGACCCATTTACGCCGCCAACTTCGTCAGAAGTAATCCCCGCTAACCCTTGCGTAATGGACACCTCCGAGGCGCCCAGCTGCTTCGCCTCGCTGGCCGACAGGAGGCCGCTCTTCAGTAGGCGGTCGATGTGCATGCCCTGGCGTACCAGCTCCATCAGCAGTAGCGGGAAAAAGCGCTGCCGCGCGTTGAGCAAGCCATCCGAGAAGTCCTTGCTATCCGGGATCGGGTCCATCAGCGACAGCAGCACCTTTCCGATGGCTGCCTGGTCGGGGAAATCTGGCGCCGGTGGCTGCAGCTCGTGAAAGAGTAGCTTCATCGAGCCACTCATACTGGAGAGGAGCGCTGAAGGGGTTCCCCGGACGTACTGCACCATGTAGGATGCAAGGCTGTCGTATGCGGCGCATACAATTCGTTCTACGCAGAACGCCCTGTGTCCGTTGGGCATCGCAGCGTACGATGCAAAGAGCACCACAGTAGATGCCGAGTTTACGGCAGCATTGAGGATGACGGAGCCGACACGGGAGAGCTGAACGCGGCGGGGGGCAAGAGCGTCGCTGCTGATCACGAAGTGCTGCAAAAGTGGGGCCACGAGGTCCGTCAGCACACGGAGAGCCTGCAGAACCCGGAGAGTGTTAATGTAGTCGCACACGAACGGGGCGCTGTGTACGAGTGCCCACAGGTGCTTCGTCTGACGATAGGTATGCTCGAAGAGACCCAGCACGTCCCCTGGTAAGCGCTGGAACCTACCGCGTTGCGTCTCACGCACGCAGCGCGTCGCTATGTTGCGCACAGTGTTGCACCAGGCATCCACCGCGATTCGCACCCCTCGAAGGCAGCAGGGTGCCTGCAAGAACAGCGAGGTGAGGCACACGGCCGCAGCAACGCCACTGTGGCGCTGCAGAACGAGAGACAGCGGCATCAGCGTGTGCTGTGGCAACAGCTTCGACAGGCAGTTGGCCATACTCACCGGATCGACCACCTCCTCACGCCCATTCAGCCGTGTGGACGGCGATGACGTCAGGAGCCGCATCACAACCACGACAAAGGCCATCTCGTCGTCAGGAGTGAGACGATCCTTGGACGAGCTCGCAGAGCTGTGCACGCGATCGATGGCCACCACAGCATGTTCGATTACGCGAGGCATCGATCGATGCCACGCCATCACAGTCCAGAAAGTGACATCATCAGCCTCGGACAACAAAGTGAGGTGGTCCCACAGCTTGGGCGAGTTCTCATCGTTCGGGAAAAATGCCCGGCAGATGGCACCGTCGGTATCCTGGTACAGCTCACTCAGCGCCCTCATTTTCGTAACAGGACGTAGGCCAGTTTCAAGGAATCTGTTGACTGGTGTCGGCGCATGCGCACTTTTTAAACGGGGGAAGAGGGAGGAAAATCACGGATGCGATAGGTTCTGCGCTTGCGGCATGGCAGGAGTGGCAAAGGGAACAAGACGACGGAACGCAGGAGCGGTATGGGGCATTACAGTGGGTCACCAGCCCGACGCAACCGGCCTTCAGCTACCCCCGGCAGACTACCGGCAGAGTCGGGTGGCGCGTGAACCGCTCACGAGGCCGTAGAGTACTACGGCACATCTGCCTTCGGCCTCTCCAGCTGCCCACAGGACGCTCTCCGTCACATGAAAGCAGGCACTGCGGCACGGTGGCCTAGCCCCACGTGACAGCCCGGGGTTCAGAAGCTAGTGGGATACGCACAGGTCGTCTAAAGTGCGGAAGACAGAGAGCTGGGTGTCGATGGCGCACAAGGCGCTGAGGGTGGACGTTGTCGCCGCACCGCCTGCGATGAGCGACCCGGGGGTGTGGCCTGAGCAAGCGGGCGACGGTGTGATGGCACCTACGGCGAACGACAGGTTCGGGTACCGATGGCGGAGGAGTTGCTCGATGATCTGCACCACCTTTGCGGCGAACAACGCCAGCGCAAGGGTGTCTCGGCCATCGCCAGCGAAGAAAAAGCACTCAAGTCGGGTTCGGCACGCATCGACCTCTGGTGTCGTTGCCGCCGAGGGCGGCACGCCAGCGGAGAGCCGCAGCAACGCACGCAACGTCGGCCCCCCCAGGTGGGGTACGTCGGATGTGGGTTTTCCCGGCACGGCGTTGAGGATGCGCCGGGCCGCAGCGAGTGGGGGAGCGGCACCGCCATTCTGGAGCCACAAAGTCTGAGCGAACAGCTGGCCGTCCGGAGGCAGGAACGGGTGAAGGCGACACATCAGAACCGGGAAAAGGTCTGGCGGGGACGCCTGCAGAGTGAAGACGCGGAATAGCGTGGCGCCCACCTCCGAAGAGTTGCTTTGGCGCAGCGGCGTGGCATCGCTCAAAATGCGGTGATGGAGTGCCAGGCAGGTGGGGTAGACGCTGTCAACGCAGTGCGACACGACCAGCGACGGTATGATGTACTCGACCGATGCTGGCGACGAGGTCCCAGCGCTAGCCTCGCTCTCGGTCGGCTCACTGTCGTCACCTGAGAGAAATTCTGGGAACGCGGTTGCATGCAGCGCATTCGAGCTTGCCGCAGAGAGAGTCGGGGAGTAGGCACCCGCCCCGACACTCGTTGTTGCAGCCGCCGCAGAGTATGCTGCAGCGGAGGCCGGCAGAAACGTTCGCGACGATGAACCGCACGAGAAGGGCTCACCCATGCTGGACACGTCTCCGGCGACCGCAGCCAGTCGCCCACTGGAAGCTGGCGGCGTCTGCATCGCACTGCTGGGGAACCGCGCATCGGTGTGGTGTGCGGAGCTGAGGCACCGGCCCCGAGGCGCCCAGCGGGGAAACATGAAATCTGTGAGGACGAGCAGCATGCAGACCACCTCCGCCTGCTCGCTGGGCGTGTGGCGCGGCATCAGCGGTCGGACGCACGCCGGGGCCAGCGCGAACAGCACTCGCGCCGGCAGCGCACCTCTCAGGACCAGCCTCTCCCACCCCACCACGTCCGCGACGGCGGCACTCACCTCCGGGGAAAGTGCTCGGGCTGCATCTGGCGGGGTCTTTGCCGATGCAGCAGCGTGAAACAGCTGCGCTACCAGTTGAATCACCTTCGAGGCGACGCGCGGGTGAAGGCAGATGGTGTTTTCGCGCATCGGAATGTGCGAAGGCTGGTGGCGGAGATGAAGCAGCTCGCCCTCCACCTCCATGGACCTCAGAACCGCCTCCAAATGCGCCCGGCATGTCAGGCCGACAGAGTACGCGACCTTCATGAGCCTGCGCGTTGAGACGAGCACCATTCCCTTGTCATGCTTGGCCCGTCGAATGAATTCAGCCAGGTACCGCGTCCCGCGATGAACGTCGGACTCGAGCGTAGGCATCGACGGATGCGCAGGATCGCCGAGAGAGCTGCCACTCCCGCCGGGCTGCACCCCGCACCCCTCCGAGGCCTCGTGGCACAGCGCGCCCTCCGGGGCCTCCACCTCGCCCTCCATTCCTCCGGTAGCAACTGCGCCACCTCTCACAGCCTCCGTGGCGTGCGGCAGCGCTTCATGCGTCTTTGATGACCCCTCCGCGATTGCGGCATTCCAGCTTGAGCGGCTTGCCGAGTATGAAGCAAACCTATTTGGCCTCATGGCCGCATTCCACTCATGCAGCGTGAAAGCAGGGCGGCCGAACAGCATATTCTGCGCCACCGCGTCCTTCAGAGAGATGTCGCACACGAGGCTCCATACCTCCGCGGCGTTGGTCGGGCCGCCTTTGTTTTCGGGGACGCAGCTGCCGGTGATCCCGTCCAGTGCAAAGATCCCCAGAAGCGATGGCTGCGGCGACACCTCCGTAGCATTGGGACTGCGTCTTGGCCTGCGTAACTGTGCCGGTAAACCACCCCCACCTGGAATGGACGACATCGCCGACAACATTTCGGTGCAAAGCTTCCGGATATGCGCTAGCACAAGCTCCACCGCATGGTTCGACGACTCGCTCAAAAGGTCTTTGAACGTGCAGAGAAGAAATACGTTCGGCGCGCGGGTCTGGCCATCTTGGCCTGTAAAAGCAACTGCGCACGACAGCAGCCTCCACAGTAGCTGCACATCTTGTGCGTGGATAAGCACAGGGGGGTCACCGGCCCCTCCCGCCGGCGCCGTGCCGGCGTCTCCACCTCCCGCGAACGCGAAGAACCGCTTGGCGAGCGATGTGGTGCGCTGCTTGACGGCAGAGAGCGGAAGGAACAGCAGGATAGTGTTGCTGAACGCGAGGGACTGACATGCCACGCCGCTTCGGAGCGGCAGCCCACTGCCCTCTTCAATCACAGACACCTGGACGCTCTCACGGCGTTTCCCCACCGATCGATACACGAAAGTGCTACGCGAGAGGCTGCCCTCCGCGCTGTCTGTTGCCACCCTCGTCCGTGCGGCTACCTTGGCAATGGCCTGACGAAACGTGCTCTTGCCGCTTCCTGCCTCGCCTAGTAGGGTTACGACGCACGCAAACATCCGTCCCTCCGGCAGTGGGATCGGACTGGGGGGCCCGCCCCGCCTACGGTCGCCTACGCTAGAACTCACTCCAGTGGCTGTTGGTCCAGCGCCCGTGGCGGCAGTGCTTGAGTGCTGGGGCTCAGAATCAGGATCCCCCGACCTCGCGCTTGCGTGGGAGGACCTCGCTTGCACTGAGCAGGTCGCTGCATTGCATATCGACAACACCTCACTGTTGTTTCCATGAATCGAGGTGCAGGGTGTGGAACCCGCGGAGAGGTGTCCCAGCACCGCACCGCAAGAGGGGCCGAAACCGCCTCGCTCGGCGCCCCCAGCATTCCTCGCCTCATCTTCCAGCATCCCTAGCAAAGAGGCGCGGCACGAACAAGTAAGCAATGACAACAGCGGCACACGGCTACGGCAGCCGCGTGAGAGTCGAATTTCTGACGATGCTACACCTCCCAGCTACCTGAGAAGTGGCCGGTGCCCAGCTCAAAATCGCTGTGGCGTGCGGGCGGCGCGGGATGTGGAGGAGGCTGAGCCGCTTGGCGATCTACACCTCGTGTCACCCGCCTCCCAAGACCGTGTAGTCAGCTCGCTCCCGGTGCTTAGCAAGATGATGGCGTTCCCCATGACCGCGGTGCGAAAAAAGGGAGCAAGGACGCCTACGGGGAGGAAAGGGGGGGGGGGCAGGACAAGTACACACGGCAAGGGCTGCCTTTGCTGACAGCAGCTATGACTGATGGTGCAACAACGGGAGGGGGACTGCTCGGAGTGCAGCTGGTGGGGAACCGGTCCCCCCCCCGCTGGCGCTCGCCACTGCATCGAATTCCGTCACTGCTCCACTATTCCAGACGGTACCCAGAGCGTGCTGGCTCGAACAGCCCCACCCTCCGTAGCTTTGTAGCGAACTCACCAGGACCACCACCGCCCTCATCCATGAGCAGATGCCACTCACCGGCCCCTACAGGCCTCCCCCTTCACCCTCACCCTCGGCTTTTGCCCTCCAGGCCACGAAGTCGTCCATGGTCGTGGGCCATGCGCCGTTCGGGTCATATGAGTCGTAGCTATCGAGGCCGGAAAACTCGAGGAGCTGGCCCCACAAGTCACGGGACACGTCCTTTCGCCGGTACTCCGTCTTGAAAAACGTCAGCCAGCTGCTGATGTTGGTGAAAGACTTGTACTTTGGAAACACTAGGCTCCACAGCTCCATCGCAGTCTCGCACTCCAGTGCACGCCGCTCCGTGCTGCTGCGGGCCCATTCAAAGATGAATTCATAAAAGCTGCGGAAGGGGGCATTTTTACACTTGGCGTACCGCGATGCTACTGGCACCGGCGAGATCGGGCCACCTTTCACACCATGCGGAGCACTGCCTGTCGACGCGCACGACCCCGTCTGAAGCTGCATCTCGCTGTCCTCACGCACCTTTTCGGCAAGAAGCGCCTTCTGAGTTTGGGCTACGAGGTTAGAAACGTCGGCCATAGTTTTCAGCCGCAGGTTCCGTATCCCCGTGTTCCATTCTCGGCGCTGGATACAGAGGGGGTATTTGCACTCCATCTTCCACGCGAGGAGGTAGATTGCCTCGCTATCCACGTCCACCCCGAGCAGGTCCGCGAGTGTCGCGAAGTGCATCAGTGACATGGTGTCCGGGCCGCGGTCCCTGTCATCCACCGATGACACTATCTGCGTGAACACCGCATCCAACTCGACGCTAAACAGCATCGCTGCGACCGCCACAATAGTTTCTTTGGGGAGGAACAGATGGAGGGTCCTAAGGGAGGGAGAGGGGAAAAAGAGGGAGAGGAGAGCGAGACACAGAAAGGCAGTACAATCACCTAGGGGGTCCTGTAGCCCCGGCAGGCCACTGTGGCTCTTCACTCAACGAAGCGTGGGCCTGCATCGGGGAAAGCAGCAGACGAGGGGGCGCAACGTCAGCGACTCATCCGGATCGCAGGGGCCAGTGGCGGCATAGCGCGATGGATGGGACGCAGAGACGCGAAGACCGTGGCGGCGCCCTCCCGTCGACTGAGCGACTTGCGGACGGCCCAGCCCCGCTGACACGCGGGTACGGCAAAAGAAACTACCCACCGTTCCACATCGGCGGTCGTTAGTCGCAGCCACGGAAAGGGTGGCAAGCAAAGGAGAGGAGACGGCTCGAGGGAAAGCCACGGCAGATGGCGTGGGGAGTGGAATCGAGCTGAGTGGAAGGGAGAGCAAAGCGCACCGTTTGGCCAAGCATTGGTTGGCGCCATGGGCCCCGCGTCATCGATTGGATATCCGCTGCATTTTGGCCGGGTCGGTGCGACTAAGGCAGTTGCATTTGGTGTGGATGTGGCACACGCGCTCACCAGCCCGCACCCACTTCCCGCCCTTCGCTTGCTTCACTACGAAGCCGACGTTTCGCGACTGGATCATTCTAAGATCCCCTCGCTTGCGCTTGAGGGTACCTTTCTTGGTCAGCTTCCGCGGGCGGTCCGCCATCGGCAGCTTCCGCTTCTGCTTCGGCGTTTTCTTGAGCCGCTTCCCCATGGCGGATCGAAAGCTTCAAGCGAGTGCCACTGCAGGTCGCGGTAGGGAAAAGTGGACGCGCCCCGAGCCGGTAGAGCGCAGCGGCACACGCGGACGAGAAGCAGCAGACGTGTGCACGGGCTATGATGAGTGTTTGTTTGTGTGTGTGTGTGTGCGAGCGCGGGGTGGTGCGGGCGGCAATCCCCACGTGCGGCGCACCCACCCATGAAGAACGAGCACGGGAGGGGGAGGAGGGGTGGCAGCACCGTTGCTTCACGCGGCAGGGAAGGTACCGACACCCACGCGCCGCAGGGCGCCCCTCCTCCTCCTCCCACAGCGTCCAGTCCGTGCTCGGTCACCAGGCGCGGAGGGCCCCATCGCCGCCCCGCAGCCTGCACCGTGCCGGCCACTCGTCACGGCCATATGTGAAAACGGAGCTCCCTCTCCCCCCCCACTCCAACGCCGCACACTTCCTCCGCCCCATCCCCCGCCTCCTTCACACCTCATGACCATCGGTGCCCCCCCCCCGCCTCGGCACGCACGGCGGAGCCTCGGAACTTACTGCACCGCAGCGTTGGAGAGGTGCTCCAGTATGTCCATCGCGAGGTGGTAATGGCACAGCGGCTCCAGTGTTTTGCTGCAGCGTATCTGCTCCTCGTGCGACATGGCAAACCGCGTCGCCCAGAGACGCTCCAGCAGTCGGGTGATGGTTCCGGTAAAGCGACTACCAATACCGATCTGCTCGATGGCCGAGAGCGTTCGCAGTGCCTCATCGACAGTCATGTCGTGGATGTGCTCGTTTGCCGCCTCACAGAGTGGCCCAAATCGATATCCATCGCCGAGCGACGAGTCGGCACAGTTGGCCGCGAGTACTACGAACACCTCCGAGATGCGCTGCGTGGGCTGCCCACCAAGGTGCCGGGATCGGATCCGCTCCGTCAGGTCCAGCACGCGCTCTTTGGGGCACGTGGCCCACGTCTTCAGCAGCACCTCCACTGGGTTCTCCGTCGCCATCAAGTCAGGTGGCCTGGGGATCATCGGGTGCTCACGAACACCCATCCACACCAGCGCGTTCATCACCGCGGGGCCCTCGGCGATCGTAACGTCGAACTTGAGGCGCTCCACCACAGTATCAGAGAGGCGCTGCACCTTACTCGACCACGAAGCGTGGAGCCCCTCCGGGATATCCGCAAGAGTCGAGTTTCCCAGGGCGTAGAGCAGCTTGGTTCGCTCGAGGGTAGACATCTGACGAACGTCGCGGCGAACTTCGCGTGCCATCATCAGCCGGTACTTGAAGTGGGCGATTCCCACACACGTCAATGCGTGCCCGACGTCCACAAACCACGAAAACGGCAGTTCACTGCGGCCTCCGCCGCTCTCCACCGAAGCCCTCCGCAGAGCGTGGAGGAATATGCCGTCCATCAGCACCTTCTCGCTGTGCGGGGGCTGGTGCAGCATTGCGAGGCCGACGAGGTGCTGGCGCACCGCCTCCGCATTGCAGCGCTTAAAATTCACGAGCGAGGAGAAGAACTTCTGGTGAACGTGCCGGTGCTGCAGGACACCCAGCGAGTAGAGGACACCGGCGAACTGCTGGCCTGTGACGACGGCGTGGGTCGCGTGGAGCACCTCACAGCACTTGTTGGACAGCTCCTCGTTGTAGAGCCCCGTCGACGCCATCGCATCGAGACCCATTCCCGCGTCAAACCTGGAAAGCTTCATGTCACACAAGGCGTGCAAAATGTCACGCGAGTTGGCGCAGCGCTGCATTTTCGCCTCCATCTGCATCTTGCTGCGCATGGGTAGCAGCCCCGACATCTCCGCTGACACCGGGGTGAAGTGGAATAAACCGCCGTGCACAGCGTTGCACCCACGCAGTAGAGTGATCATTGTTGACGTAAAGGGGCGAACCCGCTGCTCCCTCCACCGCTGCAGCACATGGTTGTAGCATGGCTCAATGAGACTGCGAACTCCACCGCACCCTCGGCAGCCCGGGCCTTCCCCTCGCTCCCAATCGCCACCGGGCGCCTCACGCTCGTCGCCCACGCTCTGTGCTAGCTGCAGGAGGGCCTGCAGCACGTTGCCGCTGTCATTCACATCTCCATGGCCGTTGAGAACGTACTCACGCGCTAAGGGCACTATGATGCTCAACGTCAGCTGCTGCCCCTCTTCCGATGGCCTTCGAAAAACAGTTCCGCACGACCGCAGAAACTGTGGGACCAGAGGGATGTTAGCTTCGACCGGGGTGATGGCGTCCCGGTTCGCGTCGAGCAGCTGGGCCGCCTCGTGGGTCACGATCGCTGGGCTCACCTCGCGGCGCAGCAGCTGCACCTGAAGCTGCGACAGCTCGTGGCACAGCGTCCGAAACGGCATGATCGGGGCTTCCCACACGCTCCTCCGCTGGCAGGTGCATGCGGTGAACGAAGCGGTGTAGCTGATACTTGAAGTAGAGGGGGAAGGTCGGCTGGGAGAACCACGGCATTGAGTTGATGCGCGCAGTACCGAGGACAGCAGGCCGTCAGCGCCCCGCCACTCTCTCTCTTCCGCCCCCACCCCTCATCACCAGCTACCCTCTCTGCCACCCAATCGCCTCCTTCAAATCCGCACCCCCCCCCTCGGCCGACGGACCTCACGCGCCGGCGTCGCACAGTCTCCATCCTCAATGAGGCACTCGCCACACTTCTATGATAGATTGCGTCCCGCGCCTCACCCCGCCCCCTAAAAGTTGTAGTATTCTTCGCCGTAGTACATGTTGTCCCGGCTGCCAGAAGACTCGGTCGAGTCCGCGTCGCTACGCACCCCGGGGATGGTGCTAGAGCCTTTCCGCGACTGCTGCCCATGAAGCCCAGCCGGAGAAAAGTCGTTGCTATTCCGCGGCCCGCTACGCGAACCTGGACCATCACGGTTTTTCACTGGTTGCGAGCGTGAAGTACTGCGGGATTGCTGTCCCAGAACCTTTCGGCTCTGCGCGAGGAACGATGGGAGATCACTGGAATAACTGGAACTGCTCGTGTATTCTTCGTAACTACTGCTGGCCTCCTGATCCGTGTTGCGAGGTCCAAGTGGGGGCTTGCCCGCGGTCGCCCCGGCAGCAGTCTGCTTCGTGGCCGTTGGTGCTGCAGTAGGAACGGGAAGCGCCACCGGCAGAGGCACCCCGGGAGTACGCGATTTTGGCACGGAACTGTGCTCCGATTCGGCCTCGTCAGCGTCACTGCTCATTAGCCCGGAGCACACCGTCCGGCTTGCCCCGAGGTTATGGGCGGTGGTGCGGCGCGTGGCAGGTCCAGAATCGAGCTCAACTCCGGCCACGCGCTCCACATTCGCCTTAAGCGATTCCCTCTGCCCATCCGACGGGGGCACTACCACGGAAGCTGCTCGAGTGGTGGTTGATCGCCTGACCAGCACAGCACCCTCCGAAGCAGCCGACGTGCTGCTGGACGACGAGTCGGAGCTCTCGGAAGATGAGAACTGCTTCATCGCCCCCACCCCTGGGTACTTCTGTGCCATCCGAGAAGTGCTAGAGTTGCCCGCCCCGCTTTGGTGAGAGCTAGGCATAGCTGCAGGAGCACCCCCAGGTTTTGCAGACACCAACGAAGGCGCCGGAGGGGCCGAGGAGGATGCGTGGGGGATTGCGGTGCTGGGTCCGCCCTTGTGATCCGTAGCGCCGGCACCTCCAGCCATATTAAACTGATGCGGCGCACTTGAGCCCCGCAGCTGTGCTCGGTCATGAGGCCCACTAACTTCATGACTCCGGGGAGCGTTAATGTGAGGAGGTTCACCGCCGAGAAAGTCCGCCGGGCTCCGATGCGGCTGGAATTCAGGTAGATTGTTCACATTAAGTGGCTTCGCCCGCTTTAGCCCTCCCATGGGATTGACTTCCGCGGGAGCCCCCAAGACCCTCTCTGGGGGGCGTAGCAGCGCCGGTGGGTCGACAAAAGACGGAACCGAGTGATTCCCACGGCCGGCGACCCGACTGTCACTTGCTTCCAGGCTGTCACGCGTAGCCGCCAGCACGCTGTAATCCTCCGCAGTAGACACGGGGTGCTCCCCGCCGCGCACCGAAACAGGTGTGCTGCGTGACCGCCCGATATAGCCGCCTGGTAGAAGCCACGGGTATGCCTCTAGGATAGCGCCTAGGAGCCGCGCTGCGTTCCCCTCACCTGCGAGCAGCGACGGAACTGTGCCTGCAGCATCAGAGTACGGCCGAACAGCGCTGGGGCTGCCACTGCCAGGGGGCCCCCCCGTTGCGGGGATCTGCGGTAAGAGGCGGGCCAGCTCCCGCGCGATGATATCCTCGTACCTCTGCCGCTCCTCCCGGCCCTGCTGGCTGGTTTTCTCAGTGATGGTGCGCTGCACCATGATCCGCAGACGCGCGACCTCTGCGTCAAGCGCCTCGATCTCCTTTTCGAGCGCTTCCAACGACATGCTAGTCGAACCGAACCCCGATAAGCAGACACGAGCCTCTGCGGCAAAGTATGTTGGCTAGAGAGGCTTGTGCCCGTTTGTACACGGCTGCGCCACACCCAAAACGGTTAAGGACGTGGGGGAAGAAAGGAGCAGAATAGAAGCAGGACTCCTCTGCCGAGATACCGCTGCACACGCAGTGACAATATTCCCCTCAGCGGATCCGTGGGGGAAGAGAAGCACCTCCGTGTATGGAGGAGAGACTGCCTGCTTTAGCTGAGGAGAGGGTCCTCAGCCCACTGCCACAATTAGAGCAGCAGCGGCGAGCCTGAGACTCACGCGCACCCAGAAGACGGATGGGGCTAGGGGAGAGGATGAGCACTCACCGCGTGATCACATCGCGGCGTCCGCTCCGGTCATTGTGACGCGCTGCCTGTATTCACTAGCTGGCCAGCGTCCAATGCACTTCCTTGCTCCCCCAATTCACCGCCAAGAACGCAGATCTCGCGCAGGACGCAGGTTGCGTATGAACCAGGCGGAAGCGAAAACTCCGCGATTAGAATGTTCTGGGGCCCATCTGCACCTTCCCCACTCGTAGGGTCGCCTGAACCAGCGACTACTTCAGGTGGAGTGCTCACTCGCTCCAGCGAGCACATGCTCAAGCGGTCTAGGTCCGTCGGCAAAGCGATCGCACGGCAAGAGGAGAGCGTGCGGCGGCGAAGATGCCAATTTCGCGGCTTGACCACCAGCTTCCGGTACGTGCCGTGAATGTGAAACTGCTTGGCGAGAGCTTCCACAGCGCTTCCTTGAGCTGCTGAGTTGCCGCCCATGAGGCCCGCGACCCCAAGCGAAACGGCGACTGCGTCGTAGTCCGCGCGCGAGGACCCAGAGGCGGTCGGAAGCACAAGGTTCGGGTCCACACCCGGAACGGTCAGGACAACGTCCACTAGTTCAAAGACTCCGAGTGCCACATCCTCCGCCGTCAGTACGTACACCCCGGGGAGGTGATCACTGCCTGCGGCATCCCCCTGACCCAGAGGCAGCTCCTCCAAACCTTCTGCCTGCGTGTGAACCCCAGTGGCTTCATCGACTGCGACGCCGGCCTTCCGAGCGGCCGCGACGCTAGCAAGAACCAGGTCACCTGGGAGCGGCGAGGTACCGCCGATGCGAAGCCGGGCTGAAGCGATCAAGTTCCACACCAGGCTCTGTACTGCGTGCATGTACAACATCGATAGTGTCCGTGGAAGAACATTGAAACACCCCCTGAAGTCATTCGGATTGCTAACGAGGTGCTGCACCAAGTCCCGCTCCAGTGCGCAGAAGTGCGGAATGCAGGCCAGTGCCAGAAGGTACTCACGCGCCTGGAGCGGTTCCAGGGCTGCCTCTACCGCTGGCACAATCGTGGCCTTGGACTGAACGATGAGGAACACCGCCTTCTCGAACTGCCCAGAGAAAATAGCGATTCCGATGTCACTCGTCAGGATCGATGTGGTTCCGAATCGCTGTGGCCCATAGTAGTTCACCACCCCCACAGCCGTCATCCCATCTGTGATCTGCTGAGAGAGAGCCTCCCACTCTCCAGCGGTGTCCTCGTAAGCAGGTCGCGGTCCCGAAGCCGCTGTCATGCCCGCACGAAGGCGTATTACCACCTCAAAGTGGTTGCCAAGCAAATCACCCAGAGCGAGGCCGTCATCCCGCTCCTCTGGATCGCACACCCTCACGCGACAGTTTGGCCCAAAGCTCGCCCTGTTCACCGCGGTGAGTCGAGCAGGAGCCAAGCCTCGCACCGCCACGCGCTGAAGCGTCACACCACGCTTGTCCTTTGTTCCACTGAAGAGAAACTGCCGAGTGGACAGTCCCAGCACGCGAGCCAGCGCACGAAACGCTTGGTTGCTGTCCATATTCTCTTTGTACAGTGTAAAATGAGTGAATGGCTTCTTCGTCATCGGCAAAGACCGCCGCCTTGACTCCCGCAGCTCCGACGCGGTTGCCCTGGATATGACGATCCTCCCATCAGCCCCGGTTGACGTCACAAACGCCGTGCCAAGGAGCTCTTTCACTGCTTTGTGGACCTCTCCACGGGTAGCTTTATCCTGGATGGGCTGGAGCGTCACCGACGCCCTCCGCGGGGTGTCGGCGATCTGCGGCGAGGGCAGCAGCTCTGGTGCCGCCAGCCCCACAATTAGGTCAACATCCTCTGGTGCAACGAGGAGCGACGAAAACGTGGAGCGAATGCGCCCGTCCAAAGCCGGCGCAAGGGCGGACGGCGCATGTACTGGAGCATTTTCACGCGCCCTCGGTGACTGGGACTCGCAGCCATCATCCAGGGCTGTGGAATTGGCCGTGTCTGCGATAACATTTGTCGCCAATGGAGGCACCTCCTTGGGCCGCTCGGCGCTAGCAGGTGGGTCGAGGTTGAGGCGGAGCGGCTCCCCACAACGGTACTTCCAAGACAGCTCGCGCACCACAAAATCCGAGATCAACACTTTAATCTCACCGGCAATGCGCCGAAACGGCACCGCGGCACCAGACGCCTCGAAGTAGGTTTGCAGCAGCGAGAAGGATATTCCAATGCGCTCCTCGCGAGATGATGCCTCCACGCGGCGGCGCTTGCTCTCGCTTTGGTCGGCACAGCGATCCATCGGTAACTGCCTTTGCTGCTAGGTGAGCACTCTCTTTATCGCGGGGCCTGTGATGCGCAACCGGACTCGGCCTTCATGCCCATGTGTGAGGTGGTGGGCCGTAGGCGCGAGGACCACGGTGAGCTCTCCGAGCGTCCGTGAGAATGAGAGGGCTTGCGCAGCGTTCGGCTGCCACGCTGCCTCCGCCTCCCTCCCTCTCCCCCCTCCCCCCCCCGTGGCCACGGGAAGTTCACCCCAGATTCTCCGTACTACCACACCCTCGCTCTGTGCCGTTAATGCGCTCGAAGCGCAGGCGCCACTCCACTGCAGTGAAGCACACCGAAGAACCTTCTCTGCATAGCGAAGGAGGGAAGAAAAGAGGGGGTGGCATGTGCAACGGCCTCGGTGAAAGAGCGAGGGGTGGGATGTAGGAGTAGGTTTGGCAGGAGGTTTACAAGAGCTGGGACAGCACGATGTGAGTGGGGGTGAGGATCAGTGTATGGTCCCGCTGCTGCTCACCGCGACCGGCCGCAGTTGTGACAAAAATAGCCGCTAGATGTTTCAGTGCAGAAGGTGCACTGCCATGCCTCTTCGTTGGGCCACGAGGGTGTGAGAAGTAGCCCCCGGCGCAGCACCGCGGGGTGGTTCATCGAGAGCCGGGACCTGCACTCCGCGCCTAGGTCGTCCACCGCAGGCGGAGCTGCCGCTGGAAGTGGCGGAAGTCCAGTCGCCACGAAATTGGCGTGAATCACTGGTTGCAAGTGGCTGTGGAGTGAGCCTGCTGGTGGGAAAAGGGCCCGTCGCTCCGGAACGCGAGCTGAGGAGTACGGCTCCACGCCACTGCTCAGCCTTGACAGGTCCTCGAACTCACCTAGTCCGAACGCCAAGCGCTGCAGGGGTGAGAGGGCCTCTCCGTCCCCATCACGCGGGATGTCCTGGGCGGTCAACGGCATGCGCCACACGAGAATGGAAACGACGGCAAAAATATCCACTGCGCAATCGGCACCTACGTGGGGGTGGGAGAGGGCCGGGCTGGCATCAAAAAACGTAGTGTGAAGTTGCTCTCTCTGCAAATGCGGTCAGAAAGTGCAGCCACGTCGCTGCTTGTGCCACACCATCGTCCCCAACCCCGCTCACGCACCCGTACAAACAGCATGCTGCGCCATACAGCCCAGCGGCAACAAAATCTGGCACTGGCAACGCCGCTTGGCAGCATCAGAAAGCCTCCACGCCATCCTCGTGGCAGGGGCCAGCGCGCTAAGAGGTGGGGTGGGTGGGGGTAAAGCATCATCTGGAAAACAGGATCTCCCAATGGCTGGTCTGGAACTGGTGCGCATGCGCCCCTTCTCCCGGACGAGTTGGCCCAGGCAAGTTGAAGAAAACGCGAAGGCGAAGGGAATATGAGAGCAGGAAAACAGAAAAAGCGGCAGCTTTTCACAGTTGTGCCGTGGCCTCGCGAAATATTCACCACCCCGCACGACCCTCAGAGAAGCTGTCCCAGTTGCTCAATGATTGACGGCATTCGCACCGCATACATGCGCAGCTCCTCGGGCTCCAGCTGGTGAGCTCCGTCTGCTGCCGTCTGGGCCAGCTGCCGCAGCACGGCAACCAACGCATCACGATCCTCACTTGGGCCGAGGTGGAGTCGCTGCTGAACCAGGCGGTCCATGAGTAAGAAGTCGTTGAGCGACGCGGTGCAGCATGAGCGAAGGACGCCCGCCTCAAGGCCATGGACCAGCTCCGTGCGGCTGGAAGTCACGGCGGGCGGCACTTCAACCGAGTTTGAGCGGGCGAGCACGAGATTTTCAAGGTCATGCTGCCCACTTTCTGGGGTGGCGCTGACGCTGCTTTCTTCTCCGGGCGCCTGCCCATCCGTCTGCCGAATCCACTGGCGGAGTTCGTTTGGTAGAACGCCGAGCATCCGGCGGATATGCAGCGAGTGGCTCTGCATTGCCGCTTTGTTGTCCCGCGGGATCTTCCGCTTCAGCGCCACGTGATACTTGAAGATGCAGCCGATGAGGGCCCGCAACCTGCTCAGTGCAATTCCTGACGCCAGATGGCGGCTCGTTAACGACAGTCGGTGCTGCTCCACCACCTGCGGGCTTGCGAGGCGCTTGGCGCTGATATCGAACAGGAAAACCTGTGGGAGATCTGGGATGTAGCTGCTTAGTTGCAGCGCAGCGCTGAGTGATTGAGCAAGCTGACTCACAGGAGCCCCAGTGGCCTCCAAGGTGAGGTGGTTCTCGAGGAAGCTATGAAGAAAATCGGCCCGCGCTTGAAGACACGGAACGTGGGAGCTCACCGTGGAGTGGGTGCGGTCTGTTGCCGTGTCCGTGCGAGCATCGAGCCGCATCGCCTGCGGCGCGGTCTGCTCCACGACCAGCTGGGCCGTGTGGGTGTCCAGCAATGCTCCCAGCGCCAACGGCGACACGGGGTACATCGCGGACCAATCGACGCTGCACTTGGTCAGGTGCACCCCGCTCTGGGGCAGCGTAACGGCGAAGAACGCGACGACATCCAGAAACGACCCGGCATCGCAGATTTCGTCGGCGAGGGCCTCCGTGCTGGCCGGGTCGCACAGCCGCTCACCCAGAATGCTCATCGCGCGCCGAAACGCCGCATCGCCTACGTGCGGAAACAGCTGCTGCGCGTCCTCCGTGAGGCCGCACTCCACCGCGACCGCTACGGAGCAGCACCTCCGCCGAAGCTCCTCATCGCTGTTCGCCGCGAGCAGCGCGAGTAGATGCACGCGAATCAATGAGACCAGCTCCTTGCAGGACGATAGGTAGTCCTTGAACGAACGGCTCCCCCGCACGAAGTGCTTGCCAGCTCCTTCCAGCGACCTGAACAACTCCGTGCTGGGCACATCACCACTCCTCACTAGCTGCGAGGTGGCCTCCAGAAGGGGCCGCAGCTCTCGACGAGCGAATGCCACCATCGCTACCAGCAGGGCAGCGAAGGCGAACATGCTGGACTTGCCTGAGAGGCTCTTGCTGCTGGAGTCACCGCCAGTGTCGGCGGCGGCCACTCGACCGCGGAATGTCCAAGCAGCGGTGCCGTCCTCAAAAACAGCGCCCCACAAAGACTCTGCCATCTGGTTGAGCGGGTTGACGATGATGCCTCGGAATGCCGCGGTGCTCCAGATCCCAGCGACGTTCCATGGAAGGTCCCCAGGGAAAACACAGCACGACCGCCGGCACTGTGTAATGCGGTAGATCTCGATCATGAACTGCGGCACTGGAGACGGGGAAAGGTTGATGCAGAGCAGCGCCGCAGGCTGTGCCGCGCACCGCTCAAACAGCCACCACGCCAGCGCCTCCGCGTTGGGCTCCCTGGGCCGCAGCGAACTGAGCTGCAGCAGCCAGTACGGAGTCTCCGCCGCCGTCCCGCCACCCGCCGCTTTCTCTTCGCTCAATGGATTCGCCTCCACCTCCACCAGCGCGTACTCCGCCGAGCATCTGCGCGCCACCGCGCGCAGATGGAGGAGCTGCCGCAGCAACCGCACCAACCCCTCCTCGCAGCTTTGCGACGCAGGTTTCATCTTCAGGCGCAGCACCGTGAACAGGATCATCGCAGAGAGTGCTTGTGTCGCGGTTCGAAGCTGTCGCCCCCATGGAACAAACATCTGCTCCATCGCATCGAGGAAGACCCCATCACTGCAGCTCGTCAGAGCCTGCCGGATCGCGGGCATCGGGTTGGTGTGGAAAAAGGCAGCTGGCCCCTGTCCAGCCTCGCGCACCATCCAGCTCAACGTCACTAGGGTAGCCTCCTTCGACTGCACGCCAAGGGTGCCCATCGTCTGCAACTGCCCAGCGAAGTCTTCAAGGCCCCCTCGCCCAAAGAACAGGTCCCCGAGCTCCGCGGCAATAAGCCGGTTGTCCGCCACGCTTTTTTTCATCATATGATCCGTGAGCAGCTCCGGTCGGTAGCCCCCCATGTAGAAGAGGGCGACAAACTCCTCGGCTGTCAGCTCCCGCCGATCATCCCTTGAGGCCGTGCCCTCTTCACGCGAGGGCGGAGGTGGCGTTGCGGCAGTCGAAGTGCACTCTGCCATAAACTCAGAGGCGAACGCGCTGAGAAGGGTCGCATCGGAGTCGAGAAGGCAACTTACGGTTCTTACGGAAGCATGCAGCTTCGTTGCTAGCTCCTCAAGAGTCTCCTTTGCTTCGACTACAGGCAAAGGGACTGCACTCACTTGAAGAGGTTCCCTCGAGGGGGCATTTGCACCCGGGGTGCCGTATCTCACTGCCACCAGCGTGGCGTAGGTGGACACGCATGCTAAATACAGCTCCAAGAAGTTGAGGCTCTGCGCTGCGGTAAGCCCGAGCGGCGGAGAGCATGGAGCCGGTCCACTTCCACCTGCCTCAAGCTGCACATGTGGAGGGCTGGGAGTAGCGGGGCGGCGAAGCGCTACGGCACCGTCCGCTGGAAGGGCGAGGGAGGTGACGGTGGGCTGGAGGCCCTCGCGCGCAATGCATTGACTGCAGCGCAGGGCAGCACGGGGGCGATTCTCCGTGGCGGCACTATGCATGGGAATCGTTCGATCGCCGGCGAGACCTGGCGAAAGACGCTCCTTCAGGTCACTCAGAATGAGAGCAAGAGCCTCACAGAAGTCAGTGTACGAGCCTTGAGTCACCAGAGTCAAAGGCACCTGCAGGGCCAGCGCCACGTGGTCGTCCGGCTTCCGGCAAAGACGAAGCTTCGCTTTCAGCCGACTTGATAACTGCAGTGCCGCCCCAGAGGGACGCAAATGTGCCTCCGCGGCTGTAAGCGCCAGCGACGACATGCCCAGCAAGCCCTGGTCGAGCGGCGATGCCTTATGCTTCGGCAGGGACTGCAGCGCAGCAGCTGGGCAAGCATCCGCCACCCGGCTGCGGTCGCTGTCGACCACGTCGTCGCTGCCCACGAGGGCGCCCACAGCTACCTCCATCGTGAGCTCTACACGCTTCACAACGCCGCCAGCCAGCACCAGCAGCACGGCCGCACCGGCAACTGTGACATCCGGTCGCAGTACGAGGGCTGCGTCACTTGGGACGTGGCATGCTGCGACTCGCTGCCTGCAACGCACAGAATGGATCTCGAGAACTCCCCGCAGCGGCAGGAACACCGCGATCATAAGCACGTTGCGGCCAAATAGGTCGCCGAAGAACCAGTGGCACGATGCCGAGCGGCACCCCTTCATCACGCGCCACACAACCCCCGTGGTAATGTCATACAAGTAGATGCGGCCGGACGTACAATAACAGGCGGCGTGCTGCTGAGTTGGATCAACTTCGATCCTTGAAAAGACAGCATCGCCCTCAAAAAAAGCGTTGTAGGCCTTCAGCGACATCCTCTCGAGTGGATTGGCCTTCTGGGTGGACTTCGGCGAAGCCACGATATCGCTACGGCTGCCTCTCGATGCGGATAGGTTCCCTTCGGGGGGGCCCCCCGGCAAGCTGCCAAAGATTCCCTTCACCAGACCCACGGCAACTCCTTTGAGTAAGCTTGCGGTTTCCTTCATGAGCCGCACGGCAGTCAGTGGCTCGTGCGACGCGTCTAACTTGTAGGCGGCGAGCCCCGGGCTCGATCCAACGACCAGAAGCATCTGCTGGAAGCTCGGCGCGTTTTGATCGCGCTCCGCCCCGCTGCGCTGAATGCGGTACGCGAACGCCGCGTCCTCGCACGTGTGATCACGGAGTTTGGTCGTGCGCTCCAGCAGCGAGAACTCACCACTCTTCAGCTTGAAGTACGATGACATGCGCAGCGCAAAATCCGCTGCGGGGCCAACGACAGGAAAAGGGCTTAGCGATGTCGATGGCGACCACTCTAGTCGCAGGTAGGGCCTGTGTCCATCCAGCTGCGCCTGCGCGACTTCCATCATAACATCCAGCGCAGGCCGTGGCACTGGCACCGTATAGCCGTTGTTGTGAACCACGTACACGCAGCCAAGCACCCATTGCCGACACAGTGTTCTCTTGGCCGTCCCATCTGCCGAGGCGGGTTTCGAGGGCTGCACCCTCTGCCATGTCGGGAGAGCTTCTTGGGTCGCGCCACCGCGTTGCAACAACGGCGCGTACTCAGCGGACGATGAGAGCATCTGGATGATACTGGGGTTTTTGCACACGGCTGACGTGACTACATGTGGTACAAAGCGCACCACGGAGCATGGAGACACTGTCTTGCCAAGCTGGTGCAGCCGCCTCTCGCGCTCCAGCTGCACCGCCGGAGTGCGGTCGAAGCCAAACGCCGTCGCACCATCTCCCATGGAACCCCGTCGGTGGTCAGAGCTGTGCTGAGGGCCCATGAAGCCCGTGCGGCAGTTAAAGTGGGCGATGGCAAGGATAGTGCCCCGAAGGGCGTTGCAGAACAACACCGTGCCGGTGCTGGTTCCCACAAGGAGAAACACAAAGGGGGGTGCCTCCGTCCCTGCTAGGCCATCCTGCGTAGTGGTGCCACGACGGAGAGGCAAGCGGCCATTCGGGTCACAGATCATCTCTAAGGTCTTCACGGCTCCCTCCTCCTCCATCACCTGAATGGCTCTGGGGACACGAAAGAGCTCCCTCAGCTCCTCCACGAACGCAGGAAGCGGAGCCGGGGAAGCGCCGCGGCCAGCTACATGCAGCGGGTCGCTCCCGCCGCTGGTACTCGCAGCCCCATGATCAGCATTCGGCTGCGGTGCCACCAGGAGCTCAACAGTACACTGATTCTTCGCAGGATTCAGCGAAGCGACGAGGTACACGTTCGAGCTCAACTCTGTGAAAGTGGCATTGTGGTAGCTCGATGAGGTGAAGTAGACGGGATCCACCTGCGACAGGAGCCCGACATCCTCCAGACGCAGGGCGGGCATCCGACCCTGCCAGCGGCTTGGCCGTGCAGCACACGTTGAGATGACGTAGTGCGGAGGGTAATTTGAACTGTCGCGGTTACTGTGGGGAATGGGGTTGAGGGCCGGGGGCAAGGAGGTGGAGAGAAGGGAGAGGGGGATCGAGGTGGAGAAAGAGGGGGTATGGGGTAAGG
>PGOM01000027.1:324647-341129 GCA_002921335.1 Paratrypanosoma confusum | reverse complement strand
GGAAAGAGGGGAGGTAGGGGGCGATTAAACGAGTAGCGGGGCGAGGCCGGCCCATCCACGTGCGCCCCAGGGGCCCAATCCGAGGCACTCACTCGGTCCGCGGCTCCTTCGCCTCCGGCTCGGCCCCGGGGGCGCGCTCGGGCTGCTGTGCAGCGCCACCGGCTCCCGTGCTGGGAGTCGGGGTTGCCGTGGCAGCCAAGCGGGGCCGCGGACTGGGGTGGAGCTCGACCTTAATGCCTGTGAGGAGGTAGCCGGCGGCTGTACTCATATTGACGGTAGGATGGGTGCGATTCGTCAGCACCTGCTGGTGCCGGTACCACGTCTCAGAAATCCGCAGGTTGACGCTCTGGCCACGCAATTCCTGGAACACCGCCGTCACATCCTCCAGGAATGGACTGTAGACGACCACATGGCCGCTGGGGCTCAGAAACGGAAGGAGCGTCCTCACCGCGGCTAGGGGGTTGTCATCGTCCACTACAATCAGTGTGTCCCCCAGCTGCCCATGAAGCAGCATGGTTCTCGCCTCTCCGCCGCGAAGCCACTGGGAGGCCCCCGCGGCGTCTGCACCGTCGCCGTTGGCCGCTGGTTGGTTTCGCCTCCGCTTCCGATCCGGCTCAGCGCTGGGATTGGCGTCCAGTCCCATCGATGTCTCGGCCACGGTGTCTGGCCGGTCACTGCCGGCACCGACTGCCTCTTTGGTGCTGTCACTGGCGGCGGCGGCGGCGGCGGGCTCCCCAGTGAGGAATGCCGGATTGAGTGGCACGGCCTTCCAGCGGGTCTTGATCAGCGGCAGCTGCATCTGCTGCGCCGGCTGAATGTTGGGCTGGCCGGATTTATCGAAGAACTGAAAAATGAGGCCGCGGTCGTCGTGCGCGGTGAAGCGGTTGAGTATGGCGGCGGGAAGCACACCGTTGCTCTTGTCCCAGACGAGAACCCGGCTTCCAGAGTGGATGTTGGCGTGGTGAAGCATCAGCGTCAGCGTGTCGCTGCGGAGCCGGAGTGAGCGGGCTTCCTCCGCGGGCTCGTCCGCCGGGCATACGGTGGGGATGTACATCTCGCAGAGGTTGTCGGGCGCCACGCGCTCGACCTTAAACAGCTCCGTGTACTTCCGCTGCTTTCGTCGAAGGTACTTCTCCTGTGCAAACGCCGTCTTGGTCGCAAACGTGGCACTGCTCTCCACCAGGTTCGTCAGCAGCTCCTCTACCCCGTGCTCTTGCCGGATTGCTGCGACCTCCGCATTCGACAGCCTCTGACTTGTGTTCGTGTCTACGAGATTGCGATTGTCGCGGCTCTCCCGCATCGTCGCCTGGATCACGGATATGTCCAGGTCGGGATACTCGTTGGTCGCGATCAGCGACTGCGACTTCCCGTCGAACCGAAACACCCCGCCGTACCGCTGCCCCACGAGGCTCTCCACCTTGAAGGACCCGGTGGAACCCAGGCGGAACTTATACCTACTGCGGCGCACTGCGCAGAGTCGCCTCACCCCACCACCGGAGATCATTACCGTATCTCCCTCGTGGATCGTGGCGCGAAACTCGGCGGACATGCCCCCCAGAGGAATTGTGTGAGGTCTTGGAGGAAGGAAATGGGAGGCTACTGCTTCGCGGGTGGAGGGAGGGGGCTGACGACGAACCCACTTCCAAAAGTAGCTCACCCGTATGGTCTCGCCGGCCACTGGGTACCCCCGCCCCGCGTACGCACTAGGAACACACGAGCACGCACCTACCACCCGATGTGGATGCTCGGAGAGCCCAAGAGTAGCGCAGCTCAGGTATCATCGGGCGGTGGAGAAAGAAGGGGGGAGAGGGAGAAGCGGCAAACCCCCCAGTCAGCCCGCCACGGGTCATGAAAGAGGTGGCTGAGCGACTGGTCAGGGACTGTACATTTGCTTGGGCTGTCGCGCTGGGAGTACCACGACGGGACACATCCGCTCACTCAGGCTCCACTGGCCGACGTGGTGGATGGCCTCGAGTCGTGGCGCGCCCCGAGAGCCACCTCGCAACTACTCCTGCACTGGCGATGCATCGCGGCAAACTGGCTCTCGACTTCAGAGCCCGACGGGTCGCCAGGCAGTCCGCCCGCCTTGATGTCGGACCCCTTCAGCCACGAAACAGCATCATCCTGGTTGCCATCACTTTCAGCGAGCTGGCGCATGCGGCCCGCGTACTCTTCCGCCTCACGAAGCAACCTTCCTGTTGATGGACTACCACGCCCACAGCAGACATACTCACCGTCGACGCACCTCACAAAGGCGAAAAGCTCGTGCACCATGCTTGCATATTGCTTTCCGTCGACACAGAGCGGGTTCTCCGGGTATTCATCGTATTCGCCAGCGTTCACCTCTGTGGACGAGCTGGTAGAGCACAGGGGCACTCTAGGATGCGCGCCGCGAAGCGTCAGCGTCGTCAGGGACGGCAGGGCGGAGCGAGAGGCAATAGGGAGGACCGCAGCTCGATCGCGCAGTCTATTTCGGGCTGCATGGAGCACAACAAGGCTCGAACATGTGCCGAGCGGGCCCAGGTCAGTGAGATGGTTGCACGACACGTTGAGGTACACCAGGGTGGCCGAAAGGCACTCGATGGCCTGGAGAGACGTGAGCTCATTGCACGAGAGGTCCAGGTACCGCAGACGAACACATCGCTCCAGGAGCCCATAGCTTCTTTGAGGCGCTGCTGCTCCGGTGTACGGACTGGGGACGACGGTGGTCAGGAATGCGGTCGCTGGAGGAGAGCTACTTCGCCCAACTGCGCTTGGGGGAGACTCAGTAAGGCATCGCAGACCCTGCCGCGAGAGCCGAACGCACCAGGCTACCTCGATATCGTACTGGCCAGAAGACCGCCGGAGCAACTCCTCCGTGGGAGCCCCGGATGGGGTTATCAACAAGCTCTCCGTGTCCAGCACCATTGACTGTGAAAACGCCCTGTTCTACCACAGCCCACCCTCCCGCTGCAGCTGGGTGAATGTGCCACTGACACTGATATCCACGGCCTCCCGCCGCAGTTAAAAAGCTCGTGGCTCTCCGTGGACCAGAAGGAAAAAAGAAGCATATCTGACCACGAACGGGTGCTCCACCCCCACTCTGGGGTCCACAGTTGTCGATACAGCGATGGCGGTGGTCAGACTCTGCCGCTGGCGGCGTTAGGATACGTGTTGGTAGCCGCCCGCAGGTGGCGTAGGGAGAGCGGAAGGGGGAGGAAGGGGCGTCTGGGCGTCTGGGCGGTCTCGTCGGTGAGGTCAGTGGCCTCAGATGGAGGACGATCCACTGTGCCAACATATACACACACACACACACACACACACACACCAGCAGATCACCTTGTGAGAAAAGCGCCCCCAGGCACCAGTACTGATTACGGAGCAGTTGGGAAGAGGGAAAACGGGAGAAGAGGGGCTCTCGCTGCGGTGAATGGTAGCTGGTCGACAGGTGCCGCATTGCACACAAAGGACAGACCGTGCAGCTGTTCGGCGCACGGTCATGCAGACGATCCCACGGCTGAGCACACGCCCGCCGCCAGCTGCTGCTGCTGCTGCTGCTGCTGCTGCTCGTGCTGGCGGCGGGCGCTCCAGTAGTTTGCTATGCGGGTCTTGTGTCGTGCTGCTCTCATGGTACTCACTCTCATCTGCGGCGGAACCTCCGCTGAGTACTCTTCGCAGAACATCTCCATCGCATCCCGAAAGTTGCTGTCCGTCCGGAGGGACTCACGCATGTCACTCGCCTTCGAGCCGATCGCGTGGATGGACGCGGTGTATCCCATTTCGGCTCCCACGGCCGCCCGGAGGCAGCCTGCCAGCTGGGCCCCATTCATGCTGTCGAGTGCGCTCTCCAGGCGCGAGAAGCACCACACGGCCAGCTTTTCCGGCAGCAGTAGATCGAGGCGGGCTGCCGCGTTGAGGAGCACGAGGATTTGCGCCGTGCTTAGCTTGTATTCCGCACGTGAGCAATGCTCGTCCATCGACTGGAGCAGCGCCTCCCCGAGGCACATATCTGATACATCGAACTGCGCGAGACACCGGAGCATACGAACTGCTGTACTGCGCCTGCAGTCTGGCAGAATGCACAGCATCCGCGTGCCGAGCGTGTCGATGAGGCCCTCCAAATCTTCCGTAAGCGCCATGTCACACACGGCACCGAGCACCAGCTCAATGTCCTCACCAGAAAGGACGCTGGCACACGGGATCATCAGCCGCACGGTCCAATCCTGAAACTCAGCCATGACACACGGCTCTGTTGAGAGCGCCTTGAGAATGACGCAGCGGTTGTGCGCATCTGCCTCCTCAAAGACGCGAGAGATTTTGTCCGCGAAATCCCGTCTCACGCGCGAGTGTGACAGGCCTCCCGTGTGGCTCCCAGCCTCCGGTTCGAAGGTGAGCGACCAAAGGTTCAGCTTGCTCAGCGAAAAGGTCAGTTGAGAGAGCTGCGTCGAGCTCAAAAGATCGCAGCATGACACGAGCTTCGAGCACGCCATGGTGGCAATGGCCACGGTCACGGGTGGCAGAGCATGGTGCGACTTCCCCGCAGGGGCAGTCAGCGAGCCGAGGAGATGTAGAAGCGCTTCTGGGGTGTTGAACGCACTGCAGTACGCCGCGTAGGCGCGAAGCAGCACCTCCTCTGTGAACACGGGCACAGCCTCCACGTCGCTGCCGTCGGTCCGTGCCGTAGTGCACGGCATCGCCTGTTTGGTAACTGGGACACTCGCACCGCCACCCTTCAGCAGCCGGCTTCGAAGCTCCCGGTGGAGCACCGACAGAAGCCGAGCGGCCTCGGCGAATGTGCACCTCGACAGCGCAGAGCCGTCCCTCGTACTTTCAACGTCACCGGAGCATCGGACGAGCGGTGTCAACGGCTCAGTGGCTGGCCGAGCATCGCCAGGCGATCCGTAGGCACTGCAAAACGCCTCAGCGATGATGCTGCACAAGTCATCGGGGATCATTCTGTGGTCCTGAAGGAGGCTCACAGCGCCCGTTAGCGCCGGCAGCATCTCCTCGGGCTTCACCGAGTGCAATAGTGGTGGCAGCGCCTCACCCATGTCCTCCGTCGTCTCAGGGCGGTCCATGGGCTCCCCGGGTACGGTTGAGAGGCGCCGAAGGAGCGGCATCACGATAGCGGAGCGCACCTGATTGGCTACCGACCCAGCGATGAGGGGATGGAGCGCCTTGGGGCACGAGTTGAAGAAGCGCTGCAGTGCCGCAACGTCGGTGATGGTTTCCACAACGAGCACGCGGCGGCAGCACTCGTGCAGGTCCACCAGTCTGCGCTGGCAGTCTTGGAGGCGGGCCTCGCTGGAAGCAATCCTTGCCGCCCGCTCCGCCTCACCATCGCTGCTTGCCCGCAGGCGTGAAAGCAGTAGCTGCTCTCTGGCTTCCAACTCGGCTGCCTCCTCGATGCAGCGCTGGACTACTATCAGAAGAACGTTACGATCCATCTCAGACGCGTCGTTCATCTCACTCATCACTTTGTGCAGAACGTCGTTAAGCAACCGGTATGGCGTGTTAGACTGGCGGGAGGAAAGAGCGCCCAGTGTCCGCGCGCACAGGTGGATGGAAAGCGTCGGAAGGTGCGCGTCCACAACGGCGTTCAGCACGGCCTCTGGGGTCGCCTTCGCGAAGCGTAAAAATGCACCGTAGTCGACGGTGAGCGCGATGTTGTGTCGGCGCAACTCTGCTGCGATCCGCTCCTGCTCCTTCGGATAGGCGCACGAGACGTGGAGCAACTCCATCTGGGAGAGGTTCTCTAGGGAATGGGAGAGGCGCGAGAAGAGGAAATCTGCCGCTACCGGGAAAGCGGCCGCCACGTGCTGCAACGACGCAAGCGCGAAGTGCTGCACCTCCTGGGCGGATAGCTGGCTGACCAGCACGCACAGAAGCTCCTCGAGGTGTTGCCGAGTCGGAATGGCGTCCCCCTCACCTGCCGGGGGTTCCGGTGCCGCTCGTGGCGAACCCTCCGGCAGCTCGTCGAGGTCGCTCCTCCGTGACTGCCCGCGGGGAACACCCGCAGCGGGCGCAGCCAGCCCCACCGCGGCCGGTGCCTCCATTGGTCCATCCTCCTCATCCACCTCCAGGTCTAGCTTCCCGGCCTCTGGGCCTTCTGCCCCCGCCGTGCTCTGGCGAGCCAAGCCCTCCGCCGCACCGGCCTCCTCGGTCCCAGCGTCCGCGCCGCCGAGCTCGAGGCAATCGTTCGGGTGCGGCAGCGCTGCGCCAGCGTCCACTACCGCTTCGTGATCCACTGGGGCGGCGTGTCCGTGGAGGGCGGCATGTGCGCCTTTCTCACTCCCCGAGGTGGATTCAACACCCGGCACCTCGGACCTCGAAAACGTGGATTTGATGTGCGCCGCGAGGTAGCGAAGGCACAGACTCACATTGATGGGATCGGATGGGCAAAGGATGCGGGGCACAGCACCCGTCAAGGCGGTGTCGACCTCGCCCGCAGCACGGAGCTCCAGACGCCTCACAATCACACGCAGGGCCACCTCCATCGCAACCATGGAAAGGGCCGCCCTGCGCTCCCCCGGATCACCGACCGAAGCCATCGATTCATCATGAGCCGCCCACCCTTTGGTCGTGCGGACCCTCTCGGAGCGGTTGGGCCGGCGCACAGCGGAGTCCACTTTGGCACAATGGAGCAGAAGAGTGTTGAGAAAAATGTGAAGGATGCCTGAAGGGCACGCGCGCAGCATCGCCTCCATCTCCGAGGCCGTCAGTCGCGGAAGGGCAATGTTTAGCCGTACGGCATACGCGAAATGGCCAACCGGGAGCGGCAGCTGCGCACCACGCAGTAGCTGCACGCGCTCGCTCGGAGCAAGCTCTAGGATGGGGGCAGGACCCGCAGGGTCCACCCGATTTTCTGCGAGGCGGCACGCGAACTTGCCTCTCTGGGAAATAAGCCGCCCTATCCGCTGGGAATAGAGCGCGATGAACCCGTCAGGTAGCTTTATGCCACACAGCAGCATTACCTGGAGAAGCTCCTCGAGCTCCGCGTCCGATACCAGCAGTGAGGGAGTGCGTGGGGCACCGGAGCTTGCGGCATCACGCGGCGGATCAGCTGGGTCCCCCCCTGCGCCGACCTTCTGGCTCGCCTCAGAGGACGTGGAAATTCCCAAGCCCACGTCGTCGTCTGCCGGCGCAAGCTGGCCCTCCGCCTCTTCCCCCGTATCGGCTGCGGCTCGAGCCCTGGTCTGCCATTGTGTGCAATCCCCCGTGGCGTTACGGGGTTCTAACACCAGAATCCGGAAGTATTCCGCGACCCACGACTCCAAAGTCCCCTTGAGAACCTTGTTGTTCGCTTCCCATTCCCTGCTCTGCTGGACAAACGCACAAGTCGCGGCGATCAGTCGCGTAGGCTGCAACACACCATCCCACAGCATGTCAGCCCCGTCCTCCCGGTCCTTTGGGGAGCGAATGATGAGCCGCTGGATTGAGCGCCAGCGCATGAGGAGGGACACGATCTCCGGCGCATGGACCCGGTGCTCGACAGCGAGTGGCGAAAGAATAGTTGCGAAGCGGAGAACGGAGGACATGGAGCGGGATCCGTTGTAGCGTACCAGCTCCTCAACAACTTTTGTGCGCTTCGAGCAACAGCTGATGAACGGAATAACGCCTGCTACCACTCGTAGCGTGCGAGCAACGTAGGTGCCTTCTTTCGAGGCGAACGCCGCGGAGATAATCTTCACCAGCGCCTTGTCCCGCTCTGCGGGACTACAGCGGTGGGTATCGCCATCATCTCCGTCGTCGGTACGTCGGCCCGCAACGAGTCCCAAGGCCGGTACGTCGAAGCCGACGTCGTTGGAGGGTGCCACGGTGCTCAGCAGCGTGGCGACACCGAGCAACCGGGTCGCCAGTGCCGGTGGGCAGCGATCGAGGCAGCTCGGCGTGATCGCCGCCGCCACGACCTCGAAAAACGGGCGAACCTGCGGGTCCGTAGCGTTGTAGAAGCCGCGCGACACGGCTTTGATCAGCGCCGACGCCGCCGCCACGACCCGCTCGGCGGTGGCCTCGGGGTCCGGCATGTCGTCTGGCAGTGAAGGGGGCGGCAGCGCTGATGGGCCGAGATTTGGACGCAGCACACGGCCCATGAACCGCTCCCACGCCGGCGACGTCGATGGTCGGACCCCGATGAGCGAGAGAACCTCGGCGCATGACCGCCACGGCAGGCTGTCCACCGCGGTCGACGTCAGGAACTGCACAAACCGCTCGCTGCCCCCGGGGCCCGCCATCGACGCCATCCGGGCAACCAGAAGTGGCTCGCACGCCAACGGCAGGGGGAGGTGCGCCACCACACCTTCCCTGAGCGCCGTCATGACCGCGGTAGGCGTGCCTTGGGAAGCCATCCCAAGCACCCGCAGCCCCAGCAGGATCTCCTCCGACGTCTGAAGGTCCGAGGGGTGGTAGCACACGCACAGAACGTACCTCGCGATGATGTACCGCCACTGTGGGCGGCACGATCCGACGTTTTGAAGGATGCGCACGGCATCGCGCAGCGGTGGTGACGGGTAGCTGCGCCCTACCGCCCCAACGTTATCGCCCGTGCCACCGTCGCTCTCCACCTCCCGCAAGTGCGCGGCACGCCGGCTGAGCAACCTGTCCACGGGCTCGCTCAGGAACGAGCGGCTTTCCAATGACGCAACTGCCCGCCTCAGCAGCAGCAGGAGTGTCGTGTCCGTGTCTGGAAGGTACGCTTTCCGTACGTTGGCGTCGAGGATAGTCAGCAGCGACAGCACCACCTCGAGTCCGAGTGGCTCGTCGTGCTCAAACAACTTATTCAGGCCCTCCGAACGAATCTGGTTGAGGAGCGCGAACATCATCGCAGGGGCAATGCGGAGTAGCTCCTTTTCAGAGGGCGACGCCGGCAAATACTGTAGGGCCCGCATCTGGCTATTGGTCACGTGGAGCGAGTACAACGCACTCGTCAGAACAGGAATCGACTGCGTCTCGAGCGTCTCGCTGGACGTGATGTACTTTTGCAGCAGGGCGATGCAGTTGACGAGCTGCGCACGGCCCTGAGCGTGGGCCTCCGAGGCGCCCCCGTCTGTGGGCGCCGCCGCCGCCGCCGCCGTTTTCGCCAGCGCCGCGGTCTCCCGCTCCTCCACCGCAGGGCTGGATGGCACCAACCGTCGGTGAGCATCAAACAGAGCGCACCGGCACCGAAGGACCTCGCACACGAAGCTCAGCGCCATCAAAGCCTGACCGCACGTAAACGTCTGCATGGATCCCACTACCCACTGGAGCGCGGCGCAGTCCAGCTCCTGGGCATCCTTGCCGACCAAAACCGTTGGTGCGCCAGGTGCCACCCGCGTGCCGTCGCAAGACCGTAATTCGTCCACGGCGAGCCAGCACCACTGGATGATGGCATCAAAGCCACGCCTCTTCCGGCCGCGCTCTGCTAACGCATCGGGGCTCCTCGTCACAGGAAGCGTGTCCAGCACCGCGGACACCTCGCGGGCCACCTGACTAGACCCGCCCACGGAAGAGCCTCCGCCGGCCCGTGGCAGCGGGTAAATGGCACCGCAAAGCAGAAAAGGCACTTTCCCGCGGAGCAGAAAACCACGCACTAACCGAAGCATGCTAGCTCACGTCGAAGTGCTGCGAAGTGACGTACTATCCACACTTGTCGCCGCGGATCCGCGTGTCCTACCTCTTCTCTTCCATCCCCCCCCCCCTCGTTCCCTCCTGGTGTTGCGCAAGGGTAGGTAAAGTGGCACGGGAAGAAAAAATGGCGGGCACGACAGCTCGAGCCACATCCGACGCAACGACGATGACTCTCACAGTTCTTGCGAGCACCCTGGCCAGAGCTGCCTGCCACGGGGAGGTGAGTGAGGCGTGCACGGTGGATGGAAAGCGCGTTGGAACGGGAAGAAAGAATGCGAGGCAAGTGTAGCCGCGACAACCGCTCATCACGATGAGCTACCACCTACGCGAGCACGATGGTGCTCCGTCGCCTCCTCAGCTTCGATGCTCGCGGCAAGCTCATGGCGGCACGAGTTCCGCGGCGAAAGGCGCAGTAGAACGTTTCGCGGGTCTACGTTCCGCAGGGAAGAAGCGCTGAGCGCCTCAGTGCTGAATACCGGTCCCTGGGGGGCAACGCCGTCAACTTCACCCGTAAATGACCCCAGACTGCTCGCAGCGGATTCAGTGCGCGTCGCAGAGACGCGCTCCGCGGACAGGCCGCTCCTCTTCAACGACATCAAGTGGTGCAGCTGCTCTCGAATCCGCTCAGCACCGTCACCGTACCTGTTCTGCGCAACCAAAATGTCAAGAAGCGTCTGCGCGTTCAGCAGTACATCGTCGGAGAGTGAGTCAAAGGTGACGATGGTGCCAAGCTCCCTGCCTACCAGTGACGCCCGTGGAGCGGAGGGCTGATGCACTCGGAAGTTGTGCGCAACGCGGCTCTTCCACTGCTGGGCGAACACTGCACGTATGAGGTCATACAGCGCAAGCAGCTTCTCACGCTCCTGCCTGCGGCGAAGGCACGCTTCGTCGTTGTTCAGCACCCGCAGCTCCTCCCGCCGTATGTGCGCGAGCACAGCTTCCAGTTTTTCCTTGGGAAGGCTGTGGCGTAGCTGCTCCGAAAGGCACGCAGCTATGTCTCCCCCGGTCGCTGCCGCTGCCGTAGAAGCGGCTCGTACGTCAGCAGTTACGGGGATCAGCGGTCCGTGGGCCGACGGCAAAATATCGCAGTGACTTCTACCACGAGAAGCGGCAACAACATCCTCACCGACCTCCCCGGCCTCAACGACGCTGTCATCCTGTGAGGAACGCGGGCGCTTCACCCCAAGAGCCGCCGTGGTGGCACTGGGCCCCTCCAGCAGTAATGCAGCGGATCCGCCAACGGCGGAAGCAGCCGTGACGCCGCGAACGCGGGCAAGAAACTCTCTCACCAGGCAGTGTCCAGCACCACGTGGCTCACCACCGGATGAACTTGGCGCCGCACTTGCAAGATTCGCTAGCTTCTCACGAAGGAACATCACAGCGCACTCCTGGGAAGGCACGTCCTCCCGCAGAAGGGCGATTCTCGGTAATAGAGCACCGATACCTTGGCGAGAGTACAGGGAAGCACCACTGAGCCCCACACCGATGGGCCAGTCCAACTCGTTCCCCGAGGACTGGTTCGGCTTTTGGTAGCCTGAATGAGGACAACTTGAGCTGAGTGCTCCGCTTCGCACACCAGGAGCCTCAACCGCATACGCAGGCGGTTCGGAGCCGACCCCGAAGCGGAACGGACTCGCTCTGGCGTGCCAGCTCACGTCAATCCACTCACTAAACGCCACTGCCAGTTTCGCAAGCTCATCAAGCGAAAACGTCATCCCGGAATAGCGAGATACAGCGGCGAGCCAGCGCTGGTCAGCAAATACAGAGCACACCGGCGGCCTCAGGTGGAGCGGAGAAAAATGCGCAGTGGTAGCAGGTGCGCTAGCCACCCGATTCGTGCTCAATCCAATGCTATCATCGACGTGCGCCTTGCGCTGCGCCCCAAGATCCAGGGTGCGGATGACACCGTCGCCAAGCAAAGGAGGTGGTTCCCCCCCAGCGCCACGGTGACGTTCTGCATCCCCAATTCGCCCTGCCCACAGACCCGCCTCGGGAGAGTCACTCCGTAGCGCAGCACCAGCTGCTGAGGTGGTGATGGCCGTGGCCGTGGCAACGGCATCCTTCGACCTCACCGGGACTCGCACCTGAGCTTTCTCGATGCGGGACACCACGAAGAGCGCGTGGATGAGACGGGGTAGTGCATCAAAAAGCGGGTCGTCTTGCCAAGGCATCTCGTGATTGGCGGCAAATGAAACCACGGGGCGGGTACTGGCCTTGACATCACGTGGTTGAGAGCTCCCCTCCACACCGGCACCACTCCACTCACCATCCCGATGTGGCGATGACTTGTCGCTGACCAGTGGCGAAGGCGCAGCTGACAACCGCAGCAACTCACTCAAGCGGTGCAACCTTTTTGCGGTACCCACATCCGCCGTCTCCCGGCGGTCTGGCTGACCGACATCGGTCTTGCACGTTCGGGGCGACACCACCGCTTTCCGAGCAGTACGCCTTCCTTTAGGCGGCATCGAAAATGTTTTCGGTGTCCTTTAGCGGCACAAACGGACCCACCTTGGCGGCATCAGCGATGTCATGACCCAAAGGTCGGTGGGGGGTTAGGCGAGTATGACTGGATTTGGCTTTACCCAAAAGAAAAGAGCATATAAGTGGCACATGCGGCGCACGGATTCCAGTATGGTGCTAGCACCAGCAGTAGAGCGCTAGCTGCTGCCGCGTCTAGCCACGGGCCCGCGGTGCCCCGTCTCGCACCGCTTGTCCCGACAACCGCTTCCCCATCAGGCAACAAAAACGAGGGCTGAACAACGCTGCAAACCGCCCCGCGTCGCTAGTGAACCCCCCAGCCCTTTCCTGCCACACCCCACCCCACTCACATGTTTCCGGCCCACGCAAACGTTAACGCACCCCCAACCAACCTCCCCAAAAGCCCACGTCATCAACATGGCAGGCTCTGGGGACAGCACAGTGGGACGCTCCTCGTCTATGTCGTTTGGTTCTATGGTGAGGCACACCACGGCCTCCACTTACACGCTACACCTGCCTAACGTTCAGCAATAGGTACACAAGACCAGCACCGTGCACACGCACTCGTCAACGGAGCAAAAAAGGGAGAAGAGTGAGAGAAGGGAAGTAGAAGCGAAACACAGCGGCTTCTTGGCGCGGCCTTGTGGTCCGCCCACCTTCGTCAAGCGCCAACCTGCTCGCGAACAGTGTCGGGGAGCGAGGGGGGGGAGGGGGAATACGTAGAAGGTAGAGAGCAGCAGTAACGCGCCCGTGTCCAACCCCCTCCTGCACAGCTCACGCGCGCGAGGCCTTCCGGGTGATGTGAGTCGCTGACGGAGAAGCCTTACACTGTTGCTGCTCCTGCTGCAAAAGCTTCGACATCTCTCGGATCCGGTCCCGCGGAGGCGAGTCTTTCATCCACTGCGTGGCCTTCCAAGCCTTCATCGCGTGCTGGGCTCGTGCCTTGGGGTCCTTTCCAGGAATACCCGGGTACAGCGTCGCGTATGCACGGGCAAATGAGTGCTTCTGATAGCCTCGAGGCAGCACCGTCGGCTTCACAGGAGCGCCCTGCCACGCCCTACTGGCACTACGAGGCGCCGTTGGCAATGATCCAGCTGGTGCGGCGTGCTCTGGACCCACCTGTGACTTTGACCTAAGGCGTGGCGCATTTCCGTCATGCTTTGGAGCGCCAGATGCAAGCGGTCGTGAGGTGGTGCGGGGCCTGTGCGCTTTGCGAGACAGCAAGCCCTGCAGGCCACCGCCACCTCGGCTCCTCAAGCGCGAGCGGCGGTGGCCTATCTTGCGACCTTGCGGAGGGTTAGCCGAAAGAGCGGCTTTTTTCACCGCGCTATGCGATCTGGCACCTACCTTGGTGGAAGCACGTGGTGAGCGTTTATAAAGGGCCGCGCCAGTGGAGGCCGTGTGACGCGCAGACGCTTTTGTGGGTGTCCCCCCTCGCGGCGGCTTCGCTAGGCCTTTGGTGGGCTTCACCCTTGACGGTGTGCCGTGTCGTGCACCACGGGTAAGCGCTGGGCGCGAGTGTCGTGTGCCGTGACGTCCCTTTGCCCGCACTGCCAGCTTGTGCCCCGCGTTTCCTGCGGATCGCTTAACCTGGGTTGACGGGTCCTTTCGAAGCGAGCGCTTGGAGCCGCCGGACGTTGAGGCGTTGGCGGTCACCCGCTTGGAGAGCCCTTTCGCCGGCAGCCGCGACTTCTTCACCGATGAACCCTTCACGGACTTCCACCGACTGGGTGAGACAGCGGGGCGCCTCTTCGACACCGCGACCGCCGTCAGCGTGGGGCCATTGCCGGCCTTACGCCGCCGCTTTTTCGAGCGCTTCGGTCGCACCGTGACGCCCACAGTACCGAGCCCCGCGACGCTAGCCCGCCAGAAACGCTCAGCTCGCTGCTTCTTGCACAGCGCTATCGCTGCCCGCTCGTGCTGCCGTGGAGTTATGGACTCGTCGTAGGTCCGCTTGAAAATGCGGGCGGCGTACCTCACGCGCTCGTCGGGGGGGAGGTCGACAATATACGGTCCGATGGCGTTGCAAAACCGACTATAGCGCCACGCGGACCGCGACTTGCGCTCACGCTTGACGACGGTGAAGCCGTCGTCATCACCGCTGCCATTGGACGAGCGCGTGATGGGAGCAGCCTTGTCGATGAATGTCGCCACAATCCCACTGCCGCGCTTGAACGTTTCGTGCTTCTTCGCGCGATTCACCAGCGCCGCCATCGCCTTTGGGGAGAGTGCGCGGTAAGCCTGGGCCATGGCCCGGCTCCGCTCCAAGAACGAGAGGCCCTTGAGCGCAGGGTTGGCCTTTTGCTCGATCATGAACATGGAGTACGGAGCAATCGGGAAACAGACGCACGTCCGGCGCAGCATCGCCTAGCCTGACGTGCACCACCAGGCGTTGAGGGATCGCGCAATTCAGGCCAAGCACCTCCTCCAATGCCGATGCATCCGGCGCGCAGATCGACGCGTCCCGTGGAGTAAGGGCCAGGGCCGTCCGTTCTACAGTGTCTAAGCATGGCCAGGCAGCCCCAACCAGCGCCCCTTCCCGCCCCCCGCCACCCTTTATCCTACCTTCCCTCCTCCCCTCCCAGCGAGTAGGTGGCCCGCGACGCGACAGTGGTGGTGTGTGGCACCGGTGGTGCACGCGTGTTGATGGACGGCACCCGCATGAAGAGCGTAGAGAGAGTGGACTCGGTGTCGAGCGGGCTCCGCCTCCGCACGCCATGGCAGCGACTGCGACGTGACGCAGAGGAGCAGCAGCCGCGCGCATCCGCCCCACCCACCCTGGCCTTCATAGCTACCTCTGAAACGCGCGTGAGAGAAATGGAGCTTCATCGCTCTCTGCTGCACTCCAAAAAAAAAGGCCATCTCTTCCCCCCCCCTTCCCGTGCGACTGCCAGAGAAGCTGACTTGCGGCCGGGACGCGCGCGGTGGCGAGGTGAGGGAGTGGCGCGCCTCATCTAGTCGTGGGCTGATCTCCTCTCCGCCCCTCACCCCTATTCCCTCCCGCATCTCGATTTCGCACCGGCGGGCACATCCAAACCCGCTTCTTCCCCCCCCCCACTTCCATCAGCCACCTCCATTCGTCAACGGCCCACCACCTCCGCAAGGTCAGCGCAGCAAGTGTGGCGGAACGATAACGCTAAATCACGGCAGCTGCTGCGTGCCGCGGCAGCGCCGCCCTGCAAACCCTTTACCAGCGATCTAAATTGGGGCCAGCAGTTCAGCACGGCAGCGTCTCTTGTGGCAGTCACCTTGCATCTGCCCGCCCATCCCTCGCGGCTCAAGAAGAGCGGATGTGCGAGCCAGGCGATGCGCTTCGGGACATGCATGAAGAACCCGGTGGCGGCTCTCAGTCACGAAAACAGTCATCATCATCAACACCATCACCCCTCTCCCCGACCTCCGAAAAGCCCTCCTACGAGCCTTTGCACTACAATGCCATCTTCCGCATGGGGTGGCAGCCACGAGCGATGGAGGTGAAGGGAGATCATAAAGCGCGCACGCAGCACCTCTAGTATTCCAGCACGAGCCACAGCTCAGGACATCCCCACGACCGTGGCGGATCGGTGCTGAAGACTGCTGTTTGTCGGCTCGTTCGCTACTGCGGATGTTTCTGGTTGCTGCCTTTTCTGTTACTCTAGAGGAAGGGGGGGGCGATTTCCTGCAGCTCTCTACTTCTTTGGCTTCGCCACAGCGACTGGAGCCACCTTTGGCTTTGCCACCGCCGGGGCCTTCGACTGTTGCATCTTCCACAGCTTAGCGACTTCCTTCATGCGGTCTCTCTGAGGGAGACTGGTGAACTTTCCAAGATTCGCCTTGACGAACAAGGTGTATGCCGTCATGGGGCGCTTCGTACTCGGGGCCTTCGTCGTCGGCTTCTTCTCCGCGCGCTTCAACGCCGGCATGAGAGCCGCCCGCTTCTCGAGAGAAGCACGTTCCGTCGGCGTGAGCTGCTTGTACAGCTTCGAGGTTTGCTTCCCACGCTGCGAAACCGGGAGTCCCTTGAGAGACGGGTGGTTCTTCTGCTCCATCATGAACAGCGTGTAGGCCCCAACGGCAAGGCGCGGCGCGGAGAAACGGAGCATTGCTGAGTGACGAAGTGTACCAAACAAGAAGGGTACGATTTGGCCCGAATGTAGCACGCAGTTGGGGATGTGTCGCTGGGCGGCGTGACGAGCAAATGCGGGTGGGGCAATCGGAGCGGCCTGAGAACCGGTACGGGGAATATTACAGTGTGGCACCGGGATGTGGGAGCTGTGGGCAGAGCGAGAGATGAAGATCATCCACGTGTTGCATCGAGACGTCTACAGTACACTGAGCACGGATGCGCCCAGGCCGCGGCCGTTCGGGGAGGAAACCGCGCCATGCGGCTGAGGGGCCCCCGCCCCGGCGCCGCGCACACGTGTCGGCATGCGCTGAACG
>PGOM01000027.1:295567-308786 GCA_002921335.1 Paratrypanosoma confusum | reverse complement strand
CCCCTTCTCCACCGCCTGACCACCCACCACCTCTCTCCACCAGCGAAGCCGACCGACTCTCGTAGCGCGCCTAATCGCCTGCGCCAAGTCCCTGGCACCCCTCCCAACTTCCCCTCAGCTTCAGCCTCTATCCTCAGCCCACCCCCGCAGTCATCCCACCGACCAGCTCAGCGCGAGCTCATCACCAACGCACGGAGCTCCTTACACACGCCCTCCACGAGGTGGACAAGAGAGACGTCCTCCATCCTGCGGAGATCTGCAAGCAACCGAGCAAGGGCCTGGCTGAGCTTCTCCACATGGTCACCCAGCTCCCGGCGTTCCGCAGTGGCAAGTCTGGACTGCGTCACATACAGCCGGGCGTAGGCCATGAACAGACGCAGTGAAAGAAAAAGATTGTCTTTGTGGATTACCATGCTAGCGAAGCTGACCTCACTCGCGGCACTGTCCGCGACACTCTCGAGAGGTGATGGTGTCAGCACACCCACGGCAGGGGCTCTAGCGGCGTTGCCATCCGACGGAGACACGAAGGGTGAGGTAGTTGCACTGCCGTTGTCTCGTTGAGCCTTGCGGATCGTGGACAGTGTCTGGGCAATGAAACCGCGTAGCAGCTCGAAGCAGATGGCAGTGTCGCCGTGAAGGTCAGTGTCTGGGGATGATGGACGGGAAACGGTAACCACAGGCAGCCACCCCGCGCTACCATGCCCAGTCGCCGCTGCAAGTGGGGACGACGATTGGTGAAGAAAATACAGCAGCGCGTCGCGCGTAGACGACACCATGATGGTTTCAACCGCCCCGTCGTCGTACTCGCCAATGTTGCTGCACGGGTGGCTGAACCCACGCAGACTCCGCACGCGGTAACGCCGCAGCGCACAGAATCCAAGCTTCACGTGCGGCAAAAGCGGCGCGCAGGAGTATCCACACCGGCTCAGGAGTCCCACAATCGACATACTCAGCTGGCATTCCACAAGGTCCCAGTAAAAGAGCGGACCTTCGAGCGCCTGCGGCGGCACAGGCAGCAGCTCGGATGGAGTAAAGAGGCTTAGTGCGTAAGCGAACCGTGGCGCGGCCACAATGAGCGTCTCGGAAGACCGCCTCAGCCACTCCTGCGACGTGGAAACCCGAACGCAAGCTTCCTTCGTTACAGCAACAAGCACGACCTGAAGGCAGCGCAGCACCGCGACCCACGCGTGGTGCCACGAGGCCTGCGCGTGTGAGGCCCGAGTAGTCGCCATCGGCGCAGTACCAAGCTGGCCCTGTCGCGGTGCGGTCGTGACGTAGCTTCTGCACCAGCCCTTCCCCGCCTGGGCGCTTCCTAGACTGCCAAGGGTGGCAATTACCGCGACGAACCGTTCAACATTAAGAAACACGGCGGAGTCGGGGCGCGCCAGCAGGAGCGCATTGAGTGAACTCAGCGTCTTCGTGAAGTGGTGCGACAAGGGAGTGACGGGCCCGTGGGTCGGTAAGTCACGGAGAGCCACCATGGCAGAAGTCCACAGCGCTTCAGTCAGCCGGGCCGTTGCGGAGAGCGTCGCAGTGGCTACGAGGTGGCGGCACAATGGCGCCGCGAATGTCACCATGGCGTCCTTCGTATAGGAAAACGGATCTCCTTTTCTCGCATCGAGCGCGTCCGCAGCGAAATCCATCAGCTGGCTACTGAGCTGTGATTCGTGGCCCACTGTCGCGCTCAGCCGCCCAGCGAGTACCATGGCCCGGTAGACGATGGCGTCGTCTTCGCGGCTGGCTTGCACCAGAGAGACCAGTGGGCTCAGCACTTCATCGACCGGTCCCATGCCCCCCGAGCGGGGTGGTGACGATGATGGGCACAGACCACGCAGCGAGCTGGACGGAGGCTCGACTCCGAGAGCCTGGCGCTGGCTAGTTGTGACAGCAGACGCGACAGCAACAGCGAGGTCGAGACTGGCTAACACGCACGCGCGCAGCGCCGGACGGACGGTCACAACGGATCCCTGAGGGAGTGCAGTGGTTCTCAGCGCAGTAGCTAATGCGTTGAGAGCTTGCTTGGACAGCTGCGGTGAGTCTGCGACCGACGTCCACGCCACGAGCTCAAGTGCCTTCATCAGCTGCGTCAGAGCGTCCAGAAGCGAGATGGCCATGTTGGCGTCCCGGCTGCTTGCCGAGCTGCTGCTGAGCGCGAAAGTGCCGCCATGCGAGAAGCGCACGCGCTTCGCGCACTCCCCACCAGACACACGAGGATCGCCACCTGCGTCAATCGTAGAATGGCTAACACGGCCTTTCCATCTGTGCTCTCCCTCAGGGTAGGTCTGGGGGAGCACAGCATCAGAAGGCTGGAGCGGGTCGCCCACCTGCGCGTAGCAGACGGAGGAGCCGATCTGGTCCACAAAAGAGCACATTGCCGCGGGAGATGCGCTGCTCCACGGCGAGGAGCCGTGTACTGGCGCCAAGGAGCTGCTGCACGTGGGCGGAAGCGGTACGGAGCTGGCGCAGCCGTCCCCCAGCGCTACGAGCCCACAGGAAACCTCACGCGGTAGCGGCTCACGGAAGTTCTCCAGCAGCCAGCAAATCACCTGGAACAACTGCTCGGCAATAGCGCAGGACTTTTCGATTGTATCATTGATTTCGGGAGCATGAACCGCAAGCACGCGAGAGCTAACCATCCGCGCAACGCAAGAAGGAGTCACTAGAGAGGCCACCACGGTAGCGGAGCCAGGCGTGGGCCGCGAGGGGCTGCGGCGAGGCTCCCCGAGCGACCCCTGCAGCGGCGTGATTGCTCGAGCTCCGCTAGGACCAGCCTCACTGGCCAGCTTCCCTTGGGTGCCATCAACTCGCCCCCCAACCCGCATCGGCGCCTGCAACCGGCTGGCTGTGGTCCGGGCTTCCGCCATCCTCAGCGACGCCAGCCTCTGCGCCAGGGTTCTAGTTGCGCTCGCGGCCAACAGCGCGTCCCCCATCACCGATTCGGGGGCGGAAGGGTCCCTCCCAGGCGGTGGCGAGCTCAGTAGCTCGCTAAGCCTCTGAGGAGAAAATCCCTCGTACCCAAGCATGCGCAGTAACTCCAGCGACTCCGCTCGCTCCTCAGGGTGGATGCTCGGTGTTTTCACGCTCTCCACGAGCACCTCGACGAGGAGCAACTTCTCCAGCGAGACCGAGGGCATCGTACTGCATCCGTCATCGCGGGATGTGAGGTAAAAGAAGAGCGAAGAGTCATAGTTCAGCAGCGCCTGCAGCGTCTTGAGGCGCACGATGGCCACACCTGAGTTCACCGGGGGGCTCGTCAAGTTTCCGTACATCATCGTGGAGAACGCCTTTTTCGTCTCCGTCGTCATGCACTGCCGCACCGTTGTAAACAGCTTGCATGTCGAGTTTTCCGCGGCGTCCACGACGATGGCGGCCCCCTTCTCGATAAGCCGCTCATTCTCAACCGCGCCGAATACGACCGAGAGCAGTAGCACTGTCAGTGAGTAGTGACTCGCGCCCGTTGGAGCCACTGCACATTGCGCAATGGCGTCATGATTTCCAGCTCGGGAGGCCGCGTATAGGACGTCCACCGTCATTTCCAGCACGTCAGCCACACCTCGGTCGCAGAAGTAAATGCTACCCATCGCATACGCCAGCAGAGCGAGCGCGAGGGCCTCCGCCGTGCGCTGGATCAGTGCGCCGGTTCGGGGTACCCCGCGAGCCAGCATTGCTGTCTCCGGAAGGGTGCGCATCATGACCTCCTCTCCGGCGAGCGATGACCACTGAGAGTGAAGTCCACGGTGAACCACCTGCGGCGTGGCCCCAAGTGCCTCCGCGGAGACCATTGCGTGTAGTGTTGGTACCCACTCTTCGTAGAGGCGAAAGACAAGCGCGGCGCCCTGCGGAGTGACACGAATTCGCGCGACGAACTCCAGAAAGGCTGTGGAAGTCAGCTGCCCTCGGCCCATGTCTTCGGAGTTCAATGCGTTGAAGAGCTGAAGCAGGAGGATGCACATTTCTGGGCCACTGCTGTCGACTGCAGCTCGGTTCACCACGTTCTCACTCAGGATCATCGTGCCCAGCTGATCCATGTCCCCCAGAAGTGATTGGCTACACCGAACGATACCGCACAGAATCTCGAGGGCTGGTAAGCCGCTGTTGTGCCGAGAAAGCAAGAAGAAAACGACACTTCGCACCATGGACTTCACATCCTCGTTGATGAGAGTGGACAGGTCAGCGAGCTCATGCTGGTAGTTGCTTAGTAGTGAATGGAGCAGAAACAGCCCACTGCGAAGGAAAGCGGCGTCCTCCGCACCGGGAGCAGCATCATCCCACCCCCGAGTCTCAAGCGGCGGCGGCGTGGGGGCCGACGACATCACGGCGTTGGCCGCGACCGCGATGAGAGAAACCGACTCGCGCAACCACGACAAATCGGCGCGGCCCTCATCCTCGCAAGAGCGGTCTCCGTGCGCGGGGTGGCTTGGCACCTCGCGACCAGTCGCCCGCGTACAGATGCGCGCCGGAAGCGCTTCAAGGGGTGTATGGTAGGCGGTAGCAACGACGACAAAGTTGTAGAGGCTCAGGCAGCGCTGCATTGGCCAAGCAGGCTCCCCTCCGTCGGAGGTCGCGGACTGCTGAGCCTGCAGGCTTACCGCAACGGTGTACTTCAGGAGTCCTGGCAGTCCCCGTGGGAACTCAGTGAAGAAGTAGCTGTACAGCCCCACAGCGTCTGCAACACTGTAGATAGCGCTGGGCGTGAAGTAGGCCCATAGCTCGTCCGATGGGGCTCTAATCACACCCTCTACCACCGACGCAATCAGCTTGCGCACGAAGGATGGAATCGAGGAGAACGATCCGTCCGCACGGAACAACTGGCCTAACGGCAGCGCATATACCGTCGTTCGTGTCGAAATGACGAATGCGCGCCGAAGTGCCTCGCCCAGGTCCGTTCTCGTCGCCGCATCCAACACATTCTGGCGCGCAGCGCCGCTGCCGACCTCGTCCGCCGTCGTCTGACTCACCTCGGCCTCACCCGCCCGCAGCTCCGCCTCGATTGCCGGCATTGCAGACACGGCGGGCAGCCAGAACGGCAGCGCCGCCTCCGCCTCCACCAACTCCCGCTGCAGAATGCACGGGGGTACACGCAGCGGATACAGGGCGAGGAAGCAGGAGAGGACCGTGGCGCAGCGTCGGAGCGGTAGGGTGGACGTGTCTGATGGCGCACAGCTCACGGAGAGAGCAACGGCCACCTCCGCAAGGTCGCTCAGCTGCGATGTAGACGGTACCAGTCCCGAGCAGTGCTGCGGTAGCAGCAGGAGGGTTTCCGTCATCAGCTGCAGCATCAGCATCGAGGGTGCCAGCACCGCACGGTACGGCATGCTTGTGGGAGTTACAGAGGGCGAGTCGGAGCCGGGGCACTGCGCGAAAGCAGCAGAGGGGCTTGTGGCACTCAGCGCCGCCGCCGCTAGCCGCTTGACATCCTCCACCGCATCCTCGAAGAAGCTACCCTCCTCCAGCGCCTGCTTAAGGAACAGCCACGCCGTAACGCGCTCCATCTCGTGCTGCTTCAGTCCTAGAAGTAAACGCAGCAGATGCATCTCCCGTACCCGCGCGCGGTTCATCGTGTGCTCCCGCTCATCTGGGAGGAGAAGGAGGCGTGACAAGCACCTGTCACTTGGCACAACCGCACTTTCCTTCTCCAGTGCGCCCCTATCCGCCACACAGCCGGAGGGGTCGGTGGCTGCCCCCGCTGTGGGAGTGCTTGGCCCGCTGGCAGCGCCTCGTGCAGGAGGAACCAGGTACGGGTGCACCACGGGCCGCCACGACCGCTCAGCGGCCTCCGAGTCTCGGTAGAACAGGCTCGGCAATAGCTTATCGGGAATGCGCGCGAGACATTCAACGATCTCGCCGACCATGCCGGATACCAGCACATCGCTGCCGATGTATGGCAGGAGGCACCCCAGGATCGTGGCGGTCATGTTCGGCCTTGAGAATGCGCTGCTGGTCGCAGGCGCTCCGCCTTCCCGCCCGCCGCTTGAGGCGCACCTTCGCACCTATTAGCACCTGCTACTGCAGCACCACAGAGGCGAGCTACGGCACCTCTTTCCCTCCCCCTCCCCCCAACAGCCACCTCCACTCCAACAAGCCTCGCTGAGCCTGCGGCTGTGCGCTGACTCAAACTCAATGCAGCGACCTGCCGTGGCGTTGGCAAAATCTGGTAGCCACAGCTTGGTATCCCCCACGAAACCGCGCCAGTGCGCCGAGTATGTTTGTGGTCAGGCGCAGGCGAGGTAGCAGTGGCAAGGGGATATCCAGTTCCAATGGGAGCCTCACACCGCCCCTCGCAGCCTGCCCGGTGGTCTGGAGACAGTGCAGCACTGCGCAAGGCAAGCGGCCTTTGAGCGTAGCGGTGGGCATCCACTTCCGCGGCCGGCATCCTCTCTTCTGGTTACATTATAGGCGCGCATTCACGTCACCGCTGCTGAGCGTGCCGCCCATCGACGAGCACAACGGCTGAAGGGGGTGGAAGTCCATCGCAAGTGAAGAGAGGGAAAGAAGGAGATGCAGGGGAGAGAGGAGAGGAGAGGGGAGGGGAGGGAAGGGTGAGGAGGGTGGTGTAGAAGGCTTTGGGCCAAATCGGCCGGCTTCCAACTGCCTCCCACAATGTGCGCCAACCAAGCGCCATCCTCACCATAGAGAAGGCTCTACAGCGCTAACACACCGCTACGGCCACCACTAAGGCACATTTTCTCCGTTCCATTCCATCCATACCCCACCAAGCCACCACCACCAGCCTCTACGCCACTATCACTGCAGTGGTGGCTTACGTCACAGGTGGAGGTGGTTGCTACCCCCCCCCATTCGCACCGGCCGCATTTTGGAGCCTCTCCAGCTGCTCCTCCGGAGTAATCTCAGCGAGTGAAGTGGGGAGGAGGGGAAAGAAGATAGATGTGCGTGAGGACGTCGACGGGGAATGCCAGGGGGAGAAGCGAGTGTGCGGGGCGGCCGCCCGCGATGGATGGGAGATGTGGGAGGGGGAAGATCGGAGAAGAGGGAGGCAATGGCGCGAGAGGGGAAGACGTGGCACAGCAGGGCACAGCACGCCGCGACGGCCCGCGGAGCCATGGAGCACAAGCGATTTTCGCGGGGAGGACGCCCCCCAGGCGTCACTCCGCCATCGACGCTCCGCGACCTCCTCCACCCGTTTACAGCCGCGTAGGCCGCTTTGCACAAGGAAAGGGAGGGGGGAGAGCCAAGCGCGATGCGGCACCGCTCCCACACGGTGCGCAGGTAGCGCCATACCACAGGCTCACCCGCTGCACGCACTGCCGTTCGTCGAGAACCGGCCGAAGGAGAAAAGCGATTCCCATCACCGTCACCGCCCACACAGCCTATCGATTCCGTCTTCAGAGTCCACCAGCTTTCATCATCGCTACACGCCGCCGCCACCTCCCAGTGAACCCCTCTCCATGCATCACAGACTCGTGGCCGCCTGCGCCACCCCACCCACACAAGCGCGCAGCCGGAAAAAAATAAAAACGCAGCCCCATCCGTAGCCATGCAATACCGATGCGGCGCTTAACGGCGGCGGCACCAGGCACCACACGCCGCGTGCTCTGTTACCCTTAATTTCGAGAGGGGGCCACTTTGGTGTGGAAGAGGAGGGGGAAGGGCACGTGTACGGTGTTTCAGAAAGAAAGGCTGTCCCCATCCTTCCAATTCCGTGCGCTTTCACATGAAGGTCGGCGGAGCAGCAATACCGGCCAACGACGATCACCGTCACCGCTGCCCCAGCCGCCAAACATGCCACGCAATGCTCCCCATGCGGGCGTGCCCTCACGCAGGCACACGCCCCCACCCTCCCCTGTCCCTCCCATAGACCATTCTTGCAGTACTACACTACTCCTGCTTACCCTTTCCACGCTTCGCGATGGAGAGCATCGAGATGTCGAGGAAGTACGCGATCTGAGTAAAGACCGAGAGAATCATATGGCCGTACTGCCACACCCCAAGGGCAGCGAGGCCTACCATCAGCGAACCTAGTGAAGGCTGCACGTACTTGGTATCGAACGCCGGACTGTAGTAGTGGGAAAACAACGCACCCGCGGTGATCACAAACGTGACGAGGTAGTACGCGTTGAACATGAAGAATGGCATGTGGCACAGCCTCGCCACCGTCATGCGGGTCACCGTGTAGGACGTCAGGAACCCAAAGCTAAGCTCGAAAGCAAACGGGTAGCGGGCGTGAATGTTAGGGTACGTCCGGAAGAGCAAAATGTGGAGGATAAGCAGCACCAGATTGGGGATGGCTGCGATGAACGACGCCCCTGGGCGGTTGTGCACGCTGGGTCGAGAGACAACGTGTAAAATGTTCACCAACATCGTCACAAGCCCGGTCACGCTGATCCAGATGAACAGAATCGTCCGAAGGGACCCCACCACGAACGTGGCGCAAAGCAGTGGGACGTGGAAGGTGACTGGGGACATCACCTCCATATCCCAGAAGTGCACGCCCTTAAGTGCCGTCACGAAAAACACGGTGCACCCCACTAAAATTCCTTCCGTGGGGCCGTTGACGATACCCAGGTCCATTGTGCCACTGCTGAACTGCTCCCAAATCGCGCCGAAGAGAATCATCGACGTCATCGTGATGTACATGAACATCATCTCGCTGGGCATGTTGAGCGCGCAGCAAACGTTGACCTGCACGAGCGGCGTCAGGAACGCGTCGCAGCCGTGGTCGAAGAGCTCGCCTAGAGGGCTCCCTGTTTGGGTGCGTCTAGCCTGCTTACCGTCGATGGCATCTAGGGTCTGGTACGCAAAGAGTGCTCCGGCCGCGTAGTACCACACCCACGCAGGGTACACGGCGTTAAAAAAGAAAAAGTAGTACAGAACGATGAGTGTCGCTGACACACCAATGATGAACCCAGTCAAGGTGATCAGGTTCGGCGCCACCGTCATGGGAACCAGACTGACAATGAAGTTCCAGTACGGCTGCATGATGTACTTACCGATGAGGCTACTGTCCGACCCGCTGTACTTGTACTTTTTCAGGTTGGGAAGGTACTTTGGTGGGATGTGCTCGTGCACTTTGGGGTTGATGCTGATGCGGCGATCGGCCCTCAGCGTCCCACCATTCCCATTGCCGGGGTGTTTTGGCGGCGCCGTCATCGCACCGACTGCTTCTTCCGTTGGAGAGAGCGAGGACAAGGGAGGGCGCTCTCGTGGTCGAGATGGGTCGGGTTGCGACTACTACTACGGCGCGCCCCTTGCTTAGGCAGTGTGAGATGGTGTGCCCGTGCGAGCTCCGATTCATCTACACCCAGGCGGCTGCGTGCGCGGCTCGGAAAACAGTGCGCGTGCCGGCAGGCGCGTGGCCAGCAATGGCGGCGCCGACGGTCCCGCGCTGGGCGTAGCAGCGCACCCCACCGCCCCAGGAAAGCTACCGGGGTGCGTGGGCAGGTCCCGCACAACCGATACCGGCAACCTATTTCAGGCAGCCAACCCTTCCCCAAACCCACCTCCCCCTCCCCTTCACATCTCATCACCCCCCCCCCTCTTCCTTCGTGCCAGTGCTTATGCCGCAAACGGCCTGAGGGCGGCCACGTCGGTCAAGACCGCTCTATAGCGCCGAACCTCGCCGCAGATGTGCTCCACGGCCCCGGGCACGTCTACCGGCTCTCCGTGCTGGAGCTGCGCAAAGGTCAGGATAGATGCCGTGTCCAACTCCTCCAGCACTGGGCGGGAGAGGACCGCATTTAATGGGCGCACGCATAAGAAGATCGCGTCCACGGCCCCTGATGCCTTCGCCGCGCGCACCTCAAGGGGGCTATCCGTGAGAAACACGATGGAAACAGCGCGGTCCGCTTCTCCGCTTTCAGTGGCCACCACTTTCACCAGCTCTTGGCGAATGCGGCAGTAGCTGCCACTCTCGGTCTTTGGGCCGACACACGTCGGGTCAAAGTACGTCGCGATGTGGCCAGAAAGATCACCGTGGGAGCTGAAGCCAAAAAGAAGCTGCTGGGCAGCGACACTCCCACTGCTATAGATCGCCACTGCCGTGTCCGGGGCCGCTGAAAAGGCCTGAATAGCCACCGCCGCATCGTCGAACAGCTGCCCCTTCAGCGTACCGCTGCGGTACCCGGCGTCCCAAAGCATTCCCTGGAGCACCTTAAGATACGGTACTTTGCTGTTCACGGCCATAAGGTCGCGGATGTGAGTGGTGAATGCACGGCGCACTGCCTCTGTGGCTGCTGAAGACTCAGGGCTACTTGCCGCCACAGCCTCCGCGACGGCAGGACACGACACGGCAGCATCACGGACCAAGTCGCACACCATTTGGTTCGTGGGGTAGTTCGTCGCAACAAAGTCGTCGAGAATCCGCTCCGCGGCTGGAAACAGCACTTCGGTCACAAACGGAAGCGGAGTGGTCGCCCCTTCGATGTCGAGAAGATACACTACTGTTGTGCCCGGCTGCGAACGGATCTGCCGTAGTACATCAGCGGCAGTGGCAGCCTGGGCGGAGTACACTGCGGTCGCTTGGAGCGCACAGGCCGAGTCCAGGCGACTGCCGTTCGCGTGGGCACGAAGGCAGCTTTGTAACACGTCTTGCGCACTCAGTGCCACGTTCGCGCGCAAGCGCAGCTCAGGGCTCGCATCACTAGGCCCGCTCATTCCCTGTCGCAGACTAGGCGCGGTCGAAAGAGGTGTGAGGGGAGGAGGGGAAAAGGGGCTATACACCGCCGAGTTACGAACTGTGAGAGCGCTGAGGCGCCGATACAGCTGCGACTGATCGCTCACGGACATTCACTTGGGTGCATTCATCTGGTTGAGAAAGCAAACCACCATGATAGGCACATGGCCGCATCCGTTGGCGCATTACTCGCCGACGTGCGGCAATGGACGTGGTGGGGAGAAGGGAGTGAAGAGGGCCATCCGCGCGCTACGGCGACAGCGGGCATGCAGAAATGCCGCTACCGTCACGTCCCACCGAACTCCCCGAGACCGGCAGCGAGTAAAATCGCGAGGTGTCGCAGAAAGCGCCGGGTCTACGAGGGAGTGAGAGGGCGTGATCGGGGTGGCAACGGAGCAAAGCTGACCGACGAGGGTGGGGGAGGGGAGCTCTATCGATCTAGTCTCACCCAGCCCTTTTTCACCCATGCGTGTACGCCGTAACGTGGCCTGAGGCCCTGTTCGATGCGCACCGCTCTCCCCGCTGATGCCGCCCAGACCAGTTTCGTGAGGAAGATCCGGTGGGGTGAAAATGAAAAAGGGATAGAGGAAAAGAGGGGTGGACTGTTACGGCTCTCGCCACCCCCCCCCTCTCCCGAGTGGTAAACCCGCACGCAGGTTTGCAGAGAAGGGGGCGGTGGGATTCGACAGGATTTTCAGCCTTCATCGGCCGGGAGAACGGTCCATGCTCGACACCCGTCAGCCACCCGCGCACACCAGTGCACGAAACACACGTGCTATGCTCTGTCGTACCACATCGGTAGCCTCCAATTCCCTCCTTCACTCCATCTCTCTCTCTCTCTCTTTCTCTCTCTCTCTCTCCTGCCTCTCTAACTCCTCAACCAATCTCTGCTCCCTACGAGTCACCTCCCTCTCTTCCCCTCCCCTCCAGCACGCCACCTCACTCGCCTCACACCGGCACCAAAATTCTGGATCACCCGGTAAAAGTGGCTGAACTCCTCCCAATTTGACATCTCACGAGGTGCCCAGAGCGGTCACCAGCAGTGCCGCTGCCCATCCTTCGCTACGTCTCCAAGTCCACGGTCGCCAAAAGAGGGGAAGAAGGGGGAAGTGCAAGGAGCAGGGAGTGGCCACAAGCCAAGGAAAGCACCCTTCCTCACCATCCTGCATCAAAAGTCTATGCTTGTGTCCTCTCAATGGGCGCTCAGAGCGCCACGCGGCTCATCGCATCCTGCTACGGCTGAGGGAAGAGTGGCGGCAGGTAGCGACGCGTTCAGCGTAGGGACAGCAAAAGTTCGATTAGTGGTTTAGGCGCTAGGAAGAAGTTTTGGCGCTGGCCTTCGCTGCTGCAGCCTTAATCGCCTTTTTCGCTGGGACAACCTGCACCGCCCCCGGCTGGGCCGCTCGGGGAGCCGTCACGTCTTTCGCTGCTGCAACCTTCGTCACCTTTGCCACTGGAGCCGGTGACTTCGCAGCCGTCGCGGTCTTCGCAGCCGTCGCGGTCTTCGCAGCCGTCGCGGTCTTCGCAGCCGTCGCGGTCTTCGCAGCCGTAGCGGTCTTTGCAGCCGTCGTGGCCTTCGGCGCCGTCGTGGCTTTTGCCGCTGCCGCCGCGACGTGGAGGCGGCCGCGCTTCTTCAGCTCCTTTTCAAAGTCGATGGGCTTCTGGAGGGCGAACAGCTGCGAAAGTGCCTTAAACCGCTTCCGGTAGTTGAGAGCTTTCACTTTGTGGTAGTTCTCCTTGACGAACTGTCCAAACTCTGTTCTCTTCGTTGCCTTGGACTTGTTTTTGATCGTGGGGTAGGCTGCGGCGCGCTTTTCCAGCTCACGACGCTGCTTCGGGGTAAGCTCCTTGTACATCTTCGACAGGGTCTTTCCACGCTTTGTCACAGCGATCCCCTTAAGCACAGGGTTGCTCTTCTGGTCCATCAAAAAGATTGTGAAGGGGCTAACCGCCTTCAGCACACGGCAAACGCGGAGCATGGCTGCGGTAGTTCTGCCTCAATTGGGAATGGTTAGGGCACCGTGGGAGAAAAGGAGAGAAGCTGGGGGCAAGATGAAGGCAGAGGGCGTCTGGTGGCCTTGGCGGTGGCGTGAGTGAGCGTGGGCATCCGCGCGCGCGTGTGTGCTGCGGTTGATATGACCCGCGATGGCAGTGATCTGAGAGGTAGAGGAGGAAGAAGGGGTTGCAAGAGTGCAGGGCAGGTAGGCAGCACAAGAAAAAGCTCCCATGGCGCATTGCAAGCGGGGGGGGTGAGAGAGGGAAGGAGAAGCCGCAGGACACAGCTGAAGCTTGAAAGCATCTTCGTTTGAGCACATGTTTGACTCCTTGGTCGGTAGCCGAGGAATCGTGCACCGTGCTGGGTTCGGTGAAGAACAGAAGGCAGTAGTGCATTGCGAGCGGCGACTCAACCGCCCCACACCCAGCTCCACCGACAGACGTGCGTGTGCCGACCGCAGAAGCTGCTGTAGTCGAGCACGTCATTGGTATGTGGCTTTCTGACTGATTATCATCTGTTCAGCATGCGGTTTTGGAGCAAGTGAGGAGGGGGAGCTGCTGTTTATTGGCGTTCGGGGGTAGAAAGGAGCGGGG
>PGOM01000027.1:258989-270123 GCA_002921335.1 Paratrypanosoma confusum | reverse complement strand
GGGGGGGGGGGGGAATGAGAAAGCGGATCGTGGGAGCTTTTTGTCTCGATTGAAATGCAGTCACGGGGTGTAGCGAAAGGCCACTCTCTGCCTATAAAGCCAGCGGCAAGCCACAGATATTCCCTGGAGTGAGATCAGTCCTGAATCTATTCCCGGGCAGCAGTGCAGCTCTGCCCACCACCGAAACCCCCCCCACCCCGGTGCATCGCCCACTTACCCCTCCTCAAAAATAGGAAGGATCACCGCGAACGTGGTTGGAGATCCATGGAAAATTCACTCGCTCTCAGAGAATACACAAGGAGTACTACCCAAGGGGCACAGCTCCATACAGAGAAATTGAGAGGCACAGAAACTTTCCTCTGTGCCACCAAGAGCATGCTCCCGTTCACGCGTGCACTGTCTGGCCAAGTATATGTCCAGCGAAGGTACCCAAAATGCCACCCATCACATCCTTGCCAGGGGGAAGTTCAATTCTACATCGACTGTGGCTCAAAAATGAGTTTGTTTGTTGATGCTGTTGTGTTTGTAGTTGTTTTGGTTTGTTTGTTTTTTTTTTTTTGTGTGTCACGCGTCCATGGCAAATGCATACAGTGCGTGAGACCCAGCGGCTGCTCGCCGGCTCAAACAAAAAAGCTTAGCGTCCCTAAAACTTCTACATGCAGCTACACTGATAAGTTGGCCCCACAGGAGTCACGCTCCGGCAGAGAAAGAGAGGAAACCCCATGAGAAAAAAACACACAGCGCCATTATTTTTTCTTTAAATATTACTTGCCTCCTCTTCAGTCATTGCTGCACGCACAGCCACCCAAATGCAATCTGTGGCAGCTGACGACTATGGGTTGGACGCACAACTTCTAGGCGCATCAGGGAAGGTACCTGCAATTTCTCGGGCAGCTCAACCCAAGCTGAAAAACCAATAATCATTATCTTACTCATAATAGCAATAATTATTATAGCAATAATAATAATTATTATTATTATTATTATTATTATTATTATTATTATTATTAAAACAGTGGAGCGTGTGGGAATCGGATATTCGCTGGGAAAATGTAAATCTGAAACGATCGTTGGCGAGCGGTAACCTAATTGAGAAAGGAATTAGGTACCCCTTGCGGCCGACGAAGTCCTCCTTCTAACTTTCCTGACCGACGGCTCGTGAACGCTTGGAATGGCTTTCGCTCTCGCTCTGCTGCAATCGATTTGGTGGGCAGCGGGGACATAGCCCGGTTGATCGACGCTATAGATCCCACCGATTCATCACGACTAAACGAGCTCTGGACGGACACTGGCCGAGACCGGCGCCCGTTGGGGCTGCGTCCATCGCCATCGAGGGAGCTGAAGTTGCCCAGCGCCTGCCGGCTTCCTTTCCAGCCGAGCCACTCCTCCACGATCGTGTGGTACGGGTCCGGCCGCTGATATTCTAAGCGCGACAAAAATTGGCGCATGCCCTTACCGGAGGTGTCACCCTGCGTTCGGTCCCCGAAGCTGTCGTTCGAACGAGTAGTGAGCGGAGATTCACCGCGATATCGGTGGTACTGCGAGACAGAATCGGCAATATTCGGCGAGGTTCCACGCTCACGGTTGTGTCTAAGTGGAGTGGCTCGGCCGGAAACATCGTACTGGCACTCTTGAGCCACAGACTGAAGCTGAGGCTGGTGGAGTCGCCCCGCTTGCGGCAAGGCTCTAGCACCTTTAGGTAGTCCCGGGCCGTCACTCGCTGATGGATGCCCGATAAGGGTCGCGGAAGATGCGGGCGCCGACGGTAGCGCTTTACCTTCAACAGCGATGGAATCGTGGCCTCTTGCTGCCGCAGCCCCACCAAGGTGAGCCTCTCTGAATAGAGGAGTCTCACGGCTATTTCTCCGATCAAAGTCAGCATGCTGACCCACACGCAGCGGGGTAAGCATACCGCTGTGCTTATTATCCCCCATTTTTGCAGAAAGGGGCGACTCTGCACCGGGGCTTACGGTGGGGTCCGCGTGCTTTCCACCGAGTATCGTGCTGGCAGTAAGGCGCTGGTCTTTAGCTCTCCCACTACCTCTGTCACCCTCATCAGAGGGTGCCCGACGGCGCAAGGGCGTCGATCGGTCCGGATTGCTTGGAAACAAGACTGGCCATGCTTTTTCGGACTGACTCCGGCAGCCAGGCGCACTGCCACCCAAAGGCACCGAGGGCCCACTTTTGCTCTTCAGCGCAGCCGGTGGTGAGTCCAAATTATCTGCACGGAGAGGTTGGACCTCACAAGGAAATCGCGATGCCAACCGCTGGACCGACACCTCCAGAGAGCAACCCTGCTTGGTCGGGTGGTATCGGAACGGGATTGCATACTCCTTCCACTCAGTCGGAGCCGACTTAAATTTTTGGGGGTCGAGGGAAAAGCCAGCTACCTGCTTCCCCGCCTCCCAAAGTGAAAACCTAAATTTATCTTCCTGGCTGGGCTCTCCGCTTGAACCCTTTGGGTCGGTCTGCCCCATCAGAGTTACCCCGGCTACACGGGCAGGGGCTAGGGAAAACTCATGGTCGTCGGAGAACGCGATTTCACGCGGGTTGTTGCACATTACCGGTGCAGTGTGCGACACCTCCGATCCGTACCGAATCTTCAGTAGGTACTCGCCACCTACAAGAAACGGAGGGGGCGACTGTGGCGAAATCGCCTCGCCTTTGACAACCACCCGCTCAACAGCGATTTTTAACCGCTCGATTGAGGTTTCTATAACAGGCTCGACGAAAGAAACCGAGAGGTTCGGCGCACGGGGCGATGACGCTTGCCGCAGCGCTGAAGCAGAATTTTCAGGCAAAAATGAAGAAGACGTACGAGGAGCACAGGCATCGGGGGCAGTGACGACGGGCTTCTCACATACAGGGGTGGACCTTGTGGGGCTCGGCGGCCGCAGTGGAACCGCGCTGTCTACGGAGCTATGCGCATACGCACGTGAGGCGCGCACCCGGGCTTCGCGCCTCCTATCTCCAACTCTACTGGGGTCTTCCAGAGGGGTTGGAGGTTGAGTCGTATTTTCTGGGTCACGCCCCAGGGACATCGACGAACATCTACGCTCTGGAGCCGAACTCATCGTGGGTGCGTTCAAGATGGCGCGGGGCCGGTTGCTGCTGGAGTGCCTCACTCCATCGTCAGAAGTATCCAGCACTTGCATATTAAACATCAGTTTGCCGACAACACTACCAGTGCTCACATCACGCAACTTTATGGCGTAGTACTTGGCGGGCTTCCCAATGTAAGGAAGCGGGTCTAGTGTTCCCTTGGCAACCACACGAGGGACGGCATCACGCTGAGGTGTGTTTGGCGCCGTTGCAATGAAGAAGGTGATGACATCCGCATCTCCATTGAGGCTCAGCTCTCCGTCGGGGCCACTGAAACTCAATTGGCACTCGGACTCGCTCTGCTGCTTGAGAAAGGTCGGCTGAGTACCAGGAGCCTCCGCCAGTAGTCCACCTGAGAGCGTGTGAGAACCGCGTCTTGGAACTGCGGCCCACACACACCTGTATGGCGTGCGGTGGGAGCGATACTCTCCAGCGACCGCCGATCCAGCGCACGCTGCAGCGCTGTCCCACTCTTCCCGCTGCGACACAAAGCGGTAGAGCGTGAAACGAGCATGAACAAACATATTTTCCCCCTTTTTGCTTCCAAATTGTGTGGTTACTGCACTTTCGGTGGGTCTCATCAAAGTGTTCGCTTTTCAATAATGGGGAGGGGGGGTTGCGTCAAATGAGTCGGGGCATTTTGTCGCCGGCAACATTTTCGCCGCCGGTCGCGCGGCCGTCACCACCACCCACCCCGCGGCTCGGGGGGTCGCTATGGTGCGGCCGGCGTACGCCGCCCGCCATCCTCCGCCCCGACCATTCCCGCGGCGTCACCCGGCCCCCACCCGGGCATCCCCGCGGCCCCTACCGCGCGCCCCACGCGGTCCGGGCCCGACAACCCCCGCGCACCATGGCGCCCATGGCCCCCCCCAAGGCAGGCGAGCTCCATTCGCCGCCAACGAAGGTCAGCATCCGCCCGGGATAGCCCCGCATGAATCTCGACGACCCTCGCCCACGCGGCGGCGCACGCACCCCTCTTTGATGAGAGGTCCTGCAGTTGCGTCCGGGTGCTGCGCGCCAGATCCGCAAACGTGGAGCCCATCGCCCGCCGCTGCTCTATCAGCTCCATCTGCCTCTGTCCGATGGCTTTCAAAATCGACGTTTGTACATCGTCCCTGGTGACAACCTCGCCGTACAGCCGCGACGGGATGTCAGCGCTATCACGTCCTGGCGGCAGCGCCGCCGCCCCCAGCCGCTTGCGCACGTCCTCCTCCCACGCGCTGCGGGTCAGGTGCACCGCCTCTCGCGCTGCAGACACCACGGCCTTTCCACGCCTCAGCTTGTCTGCGAATGCGGTGGCTGCATCGCCCAGCGCACCCACTGCCGCGTTTATGCGCTGGTGTTCGGACCGCATCCGATCCTGGAGGGGCCCCACGTCCCGCAACAGAGGATCCAGTAGATGTAGCCGACTCGCAGGGCGCGGGCGCACCGCAGAGGTGTCAGCGGCTCCGCCACTCACGGCGGCGCCGACGCTTCTTGTGTCCGCCGCCGCGACCGAGGTCCCCTGAATGCCGCACCGCGCCCACTGAGCGCGAACCGAAGTCTGGTGCAACACCTCACGCACGCGCAACAGCAGCGCCGCGATTGAAGCGTGCGTCCGCTCTAAGGCAGCCCGCGGTGAATCAGACGTCCCACCGCGCTGCAACTCGCCAACTACTGAGTTCTGCGTCTTCCTGGCGAGCTCCAGCTCCTGCGTGTGGCTGCTCGCTGACCGAGCCCTCTCCTCGGTCAGCTGCGCTTGCAGTGCCGCTTCCTTCTGAAGCAGTGAGGACTTCAGCGAGTGCAGCTCTTCCCGGTGGAGGTCGAGGATTCGGTCAACCGCGACACGCAAGTCTCCGCGGCCAGCGCGGAGACTCTCCTCGATGCTCCTGTCGCATTCGGACACCTCCGCCGCCTCCGTCTGGCGCCGAACCTCCGCAACATGACGAAGGTGAGCGACGGAGTTCCCCAGCACCAGCTGCACGGCCTTCGTCCGCTGTGCATGGCGAGCAGCCATCAGCTGCTCCACCGCCACCCGCCGTTCTCCACAGAACTCGCGCAAGGCGATGTGACGCTTCTCTCGCTCCGCGAGGAGCGCCTCCCGCCTGGACTGCTGCCACGTGCCCATCTCCTCACGCAGGCACGACATCGCCACGGGCCGAAACGTCCCGCACACCCCATGCTGCATTTCATTCAGAATCTGCTTCACCTGCGCCTCGAGCTCGCGCTCGGCGACCTCGTTCGGATCGCAGGTGCGGAGGCTGTCGATCATCGATGCGTGTCGCTCCTCGAGCGCCTGCACCTCCTCCATCCTCCGCGAAACCACCTTCTCCAGCCCGTCACACCGCTCCACGTACTCCTGGCGCACGCATGTCTCGATCGCCTCTCTCGACGAATCGTCCGCACCTGAGCCCCTCTCACCGCTGGAGAAGCGCGAACGGTGCTCCCGCACATCCAGCAAGATCTTTTCGGCCGCGCCCAAGTCCTCCGCAGCCCGCGCGAGGCTCTCGTCAAGCGCCTCGGTGTCTAAAGAGAGCGGGTGCGACCGCGTCTCTAGCGAGCGAAGGGTGGTCTCCGACGTCTCTATTGCCTCGACTAGCGCCTCGATCTCAGCAACAAGGGCGCGCTTGAGAGCTGCGTCCCCCGAGGAACTGGGAAGTTGGCGGGGTGCCGCCAAGCTGACCGCTTCAGCCCCTCGCTGCGGCTGCATCCACGGCAGGTCCCCATCACCTGCGCCTCCGCCCGGGGAAGTCGTCTTCGGCTGCGGCTGCATCCACGGCAGGTCCCCATCACCTGCGCCTCCGCCCGGGGAAGTCGTCTTCGGCTGCGGCTGCATCCACGGTAGGTCCCCGTCATCTGCTGCAGTGGCGGGCGCTGGTGCGGACGTCATCCGCGCGCTAGACGGCGGCACCTGCTTGTGCGGAGCCGGCGCCTCCACACCCCATGGAAGCAGCCCCGCATCATCAGCTTCATTCTTACCAGCTCCCGTGTCGCCCGGCCAGTCAAGAGCCGGTCCATCACCGGCCGGGGCCGCCGAACTTCCCGAAAACAGTAGGGGCGCAGATGCGGGTACCGCATCGGCGACCACCGCCTGCCCCCTCCTCCTACCTGCGACAGGCAACATGTTTAGAGCGGTAACGACAGCACAGTCCAAGAGAACCGCTTGCACTATAACACACCGATAGCCGAGCGCCACAGCTCCAAGCAACCCCCGTGAAGACCACAGCGTTCGTCGTGTGCGCTCTGGGCGCCCGGGAAGAGCCTAACAGGCCATCAACCGCAGAGAGATACGGCAGCCCTTGCGGCTCGCATCAGCAACGGACGGGGGCAGCGTCAACACTTCTTAGGGCATCGGTCAACGCAGTGGTATCTTTGGGGAGCGTGGCAGCCCAGCTTCCTCGGCCAAGACTGTGGGTGAGCCACTGCGACGCTTTACAGCCAGCGCCACAGACACATAACTCGCTCTGCCCCGTGGCGGTCTGGGCGGAGGGGCGAGGAGGGGTGGATGAATGGGGAAAGGGGGAAAGCAGTGAGGGGGGGGTCTGCCCCGCCACCGCCTATGTACATCTTGCCCATGCGAGCCGCCTGCACCCGCCCTTCAGCAGCCGAAAAAAGAGAGAAGGGATGGGCCCCGGGGGAAGGAAGGTGGCGAAGAAGGACGTGGCACGCGCAGCATGGCCTACTGCTCTGATGGCCAATGGAGGGGAACCTGCTGCGTCAGAAAGGTATCCATGAGGTCCTCCGTCGGTTCAGGGATCGCACCTGCCGGTGAACCGGTCACCTGCGGCGTCGGAGGGCGCTCCGACGATGCCACAGCATTCAGTGACGGTGGCGGGCCGGTTTCCGGGTAGCTCGCCCGGCGTTCTTGGGTACGCAACATAGGCGCCTGTTCGGGCTCACGCCTCCGCCTCCCGCTGAGATTCCGGAAGAGTAGCAGCAGCACCCGCTCCATGTCACTCCAGCTCATGCAACGGATGTCACACAACTGAACGTCGCTAATATTGAAGGTTTGCGGCAGTATTGACTCCTCGCGCCGCTCGGGGAACACAGTTAGCTGGTAGCTGCTGTCGTCACCCTGCCTTTGGCACCCCTCGTTCCGCTCTGCGTCAGCGTCGGTATGGCCTGTGTGCGGTGCAGAAGACGACCCACGACAACTCCCCTGCAGTGCACTTGCCGAGGCAGCTGCGGTGGACATAGCGATACGCGGTAGGGACGCACCAGGCCCCCTTCCCGAGCTATCACCGAGCGGCACCTGCCGCCGCGGACCAGCAGGCACCACACTCATCTCGTCGGCCGCTGCTCTCACCTCACCGTGCCTGCACGACTGCAGCGAAGCGGCCGCAGAGTCGCGGAGCAGCAGCAGCCGCGGCATCTCGCGCGTCGCACTGGGCTCCCTATTCGACGTGCCGCGTGAAGGTGGCGGTAGCAGCAGGGGCCGCTCTGCACCTTTGCAGGTGATCATACGAAGCTCGCTTGCGTAGCCATCAATTTTAGGAGCAGTCGGCGCCTGAAGCAGGGTGGGAACCGCCGTTGGAATCACCCGGCTACTCCCCGCGGTCGCGCTCGCCTGGGGACAGGATCGCTTCTGTGCAAGCACTGGTCGGCCTGCCGAGGTAGTGGCCTCTCCTTCCGCGATCCGTAGCCGAACCTCTGTCAGGGCGCTAATCAAGAAGGTCTCCACGTCACTCCGTTGGCGCACCAAGTGCTTCGACGCCGCGCGCAGCTTCGCCAGCTCGCGGGTGCGGGCCGCCGCCGTGCTTCTTGCCTCATCTCGGCTTGCCTGAAGCTCCTCCACGCGCTGGTTGGCTGCCACCCGCACGCCTGACTGAGACTTCTTCGCCTCGTTCACTATCGCGGCCATGTTCTTCTCCATCTCTGCGACCTGCTCCCTGAGCATTTTGATTTCGTTGCTTTGCTTTGCCCCACGGGTAGCATATCTTTGCTCAATGTCTTCGGCAAGACTAACCCGGCGTCGAAGCTCTGCGTTGGCTCGCCTCAACGCCTCGCAGCTTTCCAATGCGGCCTGTATCTCAGCGCCGAGCTTGAGCTTTTCTTCGCGGAGCGCAATGTTCTCCGAGTGGATCTGCGCGGTAGTTGACTCCAGCAGTTCAACCGCCCTTTCGTTGACGAGCTTCTCAAAACTCGACTCGCGCTCCTTCGAGTCGGCTCGGACACGGACCTTCTCCTCAATGATGCCAAACCGCAGCGACGCTATCTCCTCCTGCAGCTTGCGGATCTCCTCCTCGTACTTCTGCTGCTGCGACGCGAGCAGCTGTTTGATGTTTTCCCGCTCCACGACGTACGTTTCCAGGCCCCTCAGCTCCTGCTGCAGCTCCGCCATGACCCCCTCCATCTCCGAGATCCGCGTGTCCCGCTTCGCGATCTCCTCCTCCTGCTGAGCTAGCCTGGCCTCAGTGCTTAGCGCGGTGCTCTCGCACGATGACTGAAAGTCACGCAGCTTTTTATTCGACTCCCGCATAGCGTCCAACAACTGCTCCCGGTAGTATCGGGCAATGGCACTATCCCCCGCGTCTCGCGCTCTCAGCGTTTCCTGCAGCGCGTCGTTCTTGAGCAGTAGATCCTTGCTTGCCTCGCTGTAATACGACGCCACCTTCTTCGTCGTCGTAAGCTGAAGGTTCGCCATGGTTGAAGAGACAACTGCCCGCTCAGTCGCCCGTACAAGCGCCTCGTCGAGCGCTACCGTGTCCCCCCCGAGCTGCTCGACAGGGCTGGGTGCCCTGCCGCGGCGAGGCGGCACGCTTGGGACCAGATCACCCGGCCCTCGGGAGCGCGCCCGCTCCGAACTCCCCACCCCAGTTTCCGCGAGCTGACCTGGAAGCCCCGCAGACAACCGGCTGGTGCTCCCGGAGACTCCCATCGCCACGGAAGAAGGCGCTGTTGACAAAAGAAGCTGCAAAACTTGATCGACTGATGTAGGCATACCGTGCTCCGCCTCGCGATTCCGACGATTCGGCTTACGTGATGGGGTTTCGCTCTTGAGCGGCCCTGGGCGCTGCTCGCGGGAGCGCCCATCCTGAAAGAGCTCACCGTCGCTCATACATTCAACGATCGTTTCCACACCGAAATGGTGGCTAAGTGTGGCACTTGGGCCTCACCTACAGCACTCAGCGCTGTGTCCAGGGAAGGTTAAGCCACAGTGCCGCTGGCGCACTGCGAACAGCTCAGCTTGCGAATGCGAGCCGCAGACTCCGCACCCGTAAAGCCAGAAATTTGATGGGTTAGCCTACAGCCTTCTTGCTGGCACACTTTCACACCTGCAAGCTCACGCGGTATTTCCAATGAGGTGGGGTTGGGGTGGGGGGAATACAGTGCAGCTACAACGGCGATGGAGCATATGGGACAGATTGTTTCAGTGGTGCGGCAGGAGTGGCGACGGGCTCCAGCACCCCCACCGTCATGGTTTTGGAGCCCCATGTGGGGAAGATACGGGAGGTACGCACGAAGGACAGAAAAGAGAGGCGTGGTGACAGTGTGGTTTACTATACACAGACGCTCGCAGTCAAACCGAATGGCACCATAGATGCTTCTGCATGCACCTCTCCGCGGCTGTACACAGTGAATCAAAGCAGAGCGATTCGGATGCATGTCATCTACCCGGGCTCGTAGGGAAAGAGAGGGCGAATTTTGGAATAGGAAGAGGGTGGTCATAAACATGGACGAAGCGGCTGCTCATAACGGCAGCTGCAGTCGTCTGCACACAGCGGCTGGGAAACCCCGCTTGTTTTGGTTTCACGTTGTGCACGTCATAGCGGGAGGGGAAGCGAAGGGGGGGGGGGAAATAGGAGAGCCACAAAGAGATGTACCGAACTGGGGACGGCGGTGAGCACAGTGAGGTCCACGGCACCAACCCATTCCCACCGGCACTCGATCGCACCCCCGTGGCCGTGGGAAGAAGACGCACCCCACGTAGTCGGCCTGTCCGAAGGGTAACGGGGAGGGGGGGGGGACACTCGCCTCCCGCGCGACAGCAGGAGGCGAGAGCACCCGCATCCCTTCACGGTAGCGTCCACAACGGAGAGAGCAGGCCGAGAAAGGCCATCATGGGCTCGCGGATTTGCTCAGCGCTTCCTCTTTGACAAAGCGAATCGCACGATCAATAACCCGCGTGTCCCGGGTGTTAAACAGAACCTGGTCCTGACTCTCACTGGGAGAATTGTAGGTCGTGTTGACGGCTATGGCGTCGTAGTGTTTCCCTGTGTACACGACAAACCCCAGAGTGGAGAAGCCCTGATCTTCCCCAAACCGCTCCATCCTTGCGGACTGCAGGTCTAGGGTAATGATCTCGACCTGCAGCGTGTCACTAAGAATCATCAGCTCAATGGCGCCGCCCCAAAACGTTGGCTGAAGCAGTAGAGCTGCATACTGAATCGGCTCCATCCCCAGGAGTACCGCGCTGTGAAACTTCGGGTTGCTCAGAACTTGATCAGCGCACAGCTGCCGCAGCTGTGGGCCTCCAGTGCGGCTCTTGTTCTGCGTAACGTACGCCACGGCGTGAAACAAGCACGAGTTGTCCGCGGGGCAAACCCGGCGCACGAAAAAGCCGCGCTCTGATGAAGGCGGCACATACACGCCCCTCGAAGTACCGCGCTGAACCGCTGCCTCCCCCCGCTGGACAATCAGGGAATCGCCATCCCGTACAATGGCCTCGACAGGAAGGTTGGCAAAGTCAGGCTCTACTGCTTTGGGCGGGTAGCCGCTCAAAACACGCAGACTGCTAGATGGGATGGAGGAGAGCTCCTCGAGCATCGCTAGGAAAACGGACCACTGCGTCTCGTCATCCAGCTCCAGGGGTTGAAGCTGGGGGTTTCCTGGAAGACGGATTCGAAGCTTCATCGTCGAAACACAGAAAAAAACTTGGGCGCGTCGCAGGGCGGAAGAAAGAGCAGTGTCACAGTCGAATGGAGTGCGCCGCCTGGCGAAACCACATCGTCGGTAAAACAGGCTCCTTCCATGGAGTATCCACCACGGAACCACCAACCCACCCTCGCGTATGCACTCAGTGAAAGGGCGGGGGGATGGAGGATGGAGTGAA
>PGOM01000027.1:248010-258964 GCA_002921335.1 Paratrypanosoma confusum | reverse complement strand
GGGGGGGGGAGAGTAAGTCAGTCGCAGCGAGAGCATGAGATGCAGGGGTACATAGGCGGGCAAGCTCCGATCGTAGCCGCACCAGACGAGCAGCAGCCACTGCCAAGGTCAAGAGAAAGAGAGAGAGAGCACGCAAGCTCTAGCTCCGCAGAACGACCTATCCATGAGGCCGGGTGTGCCAGTGAGGCGGCGGACAGTCAGCCATAACAACTGGTTTGTATATAGTGCTTATGAACATGGTACGAGGGAGATTGGGGAGAAGCCAGAGGAAGGGGTGGGGTGGGAATGGCGCAGGCTGGTGAGTGGAGGAGGAGAGCAGGCAGAGGGAGGTTAGTGGGTGAAGGGTGCCCATGGAATGCCCGTAGGTGGAGGCAGGTGAAGCGGCGTGGCGTGCTGCAGTCACTGCGCCTCCTCGCTCCTCGCTGCCTTTCGAGGGCCCCTTGTACGAACTCTGACCGTGTTGAGGTCGCGAAGTGCCACCTGAATCGCAGGGCCTGCGGTTGCCTCTCGCCACAGTGTGCATGCCTCTAACACTGTTTGGGTCGCCGCCTCGGCATCCCCTGGAAGGGCGACACAGTGGTCACCGGCGGCTGCCTCGGAGCTCGACGGCACAGCCGTGAGGGTCGACGCGGCCGAGTGGCCGAACATCGCTGCGGCCCAAGCGCCTACCTCCTCCACCGCCTTGTACGCCGTAGCCCGGCGAACGAAGCACTGGAAGCTCCTGTCGCACTGCTCTCTCTTGATGTCGGAGTCGTGCCGCCTGTGGGCCTTGAGGTGGAGGCCGATGAACTTCAGTGCGGAGTCCTCCAGGGACAGGCCGGGGTACTTGGGGCGAACCTCTGCCGCTGCCAGCATCGCCCGCGCCACCCCGTCGTACAGCGTCCGGCGGACGTAGTCCTCCTCGCTGAGGTCGCGCACCTGATCGGGCTCGAGGGGCATTCGGTGCGGGGGAGGGAGCCACGCCTCCTGAATAAACGTCCACGGCTCACGCAGAAAGCGGACGTGGCAATCCTCGCTGCTGAGCACGTAGAGCCCGCCGTTATACGCCACCCCGAGCTCAAGCCTCCCGGGCACGGCCTCAGGCTCCCGAATCCCCCGCATGCCCAGCCGCGTCCGCGTGTCGTACAGAAGAACGGGGCAGCACCCGGAGAGCTCCAGCGCGCGGCGCCCCTCGGACCATTCGCAGATGGCAGTGCGTGACGCGGGGGACACGGCGGCCTCGCGCCCGTCGGCACTCGCCAGATTCACGCATTCTGGGAGTGGCGTCTCCATGAATCTGCGCATGGCGTCCTCGCTTAACACCTGATCTGGGTGACGGAGAAAGATCGCCAGGTACTCCGCGGAGGCGAACACGTAGTAGTGCCCCAGAAAACAGGCAATGTTCACGCGCTCCGTGGGCAGCGCGTGGAGGCGGTGCTCCAGTATCCACGTTAGCGCGCAGTACCACCCGTACGGCCCCAGGTGCGTGGAGAGCTCCTCCTCCCGAAGGGATGCGTTTGCCACGCACACTGGAAATCCGAGGCCGTCCGCCTCCTGGGCTAGCCGCCGATGGGTTTCGTTCTCGCGCACCGCGGCGAACAGCTCGGCCAGCAGCGAAAAGGGGGGCACCAGCGGCGCCGCTGCCACAGCGGCCCCAGTAGGCGCCACGGATTTCGCGGCGACGCGCCGTGCGAACGTCTCTGTAACGAGCTGCCATCGGGCCCACCTGTCGTCGCCCCCGTGGGCGGGGGTCGTGAGGTTGACGACGTGGTGCACCATCGCCCCACCTTCCGTCCGCGCGATGACCCGCTGGAGGGTCTCCACATCGGCTGGAAAGTTGCTCAGCACGGCTCCGCTTCGCAGGAGCCCGGCATCTTGGAGGCGACACAGCAGCAGAGTGGCCAGCAGCGACGGCTCCACCACGGCGTCCTCCACCGCAGCGGCGAGCGCACGTCGCTGCAGGCCCAGCAGCAGCGGGTTCAGCATCGCCCACGTCAAGAGCGACGCGACGGAGACGATCGGGCAGCGAAGGTTGTAAGCAAGGCACTCCGATGCCAGGGCCACCTTTCGTCGGGGCGGGGGCGGAGTTGGACGGCTCTCCGCGTCCCATGAGCGGCCTCCCACATCCCCCACGTACTTCGTCTCGAACACGGCTACCACAGGCTTCGCCACCGAGGGGAGTGGCGGCGGCTGGTCCCAGAACCGAAGCGGGTTCTGGCAAAACCGGCTGAGGTTTTCATCCGACTTGAAGAAGAACACCCGATTTCCAAGGATGCACGCGCGTGGGGCCACCTCCATGCTACGCCGCGCCACAGCCCGCGCCAGCCTGGCGCGCATCTCCTCCGCCTCATCGGGGGCCACCTCCGACTCGAGGTCCTCCTCGTCCTCACTTGCCTCGCTCCCGTCCGCGGCTGGCTCACCGGCATCGTGCGCCGAAAGGTCATCCGCGCCATCCGCAGGCCCAGCCCACGTGCCCGACCCACCGCGCACGGCATTTCCAGCATCGGCGCCCGCAGGAGACACCCCAGTAGGCCACCCGGTCTCGGCTCCCGGAATCGATGACAGTACATCCGCAGACGGAATGATCGGGACATCTACCGCGCCAGCTCTGGCGTCAAACAGTTCGACGGGGTCCACGACACCAAAGCTGGAAGGAACTTTCCTCCCGTCCTCAAGCACCTTCCATGCGTGGTCGTGGGATATCACCTCCACCGCCCAAAACATCGACCGGCGATGGTCTAAGTGGTAACGCATTTTGCTACACACCTCCTGAAAAACAGCATCTGCAGAGCGCTCGCTGAAGACCCGCACGAGCGGAACGGAGTGCTCCTTGAGGCCGTCGATCAGCTCGGAGACCTTGGCGGTTTCTTTGTCCAGCGATTCCTCCAGGAACGCTCGCTGCTCGGAAGCGCTAAGAGCGCGGCTCGGCAGCCCATCCCCTCCACTGCCGCCGCTCCCGGTGTCGCCCCAGTCGGCAGCATCGGCCACCACTCCCACGGCCTCGCCCCCGCCTGCGTCGTCGGTTTCGTCGGCCGCATGACTCTCCTCTCCAAGATTCCGCCGCCGCCACTTCTCCAGCGCACGCAGCCTCAAGCGGAAGTGCGGCTGTGGGTCTGCCGCAGCAGTTTTCGGATGCAGTGCCTTCTCCTTGAGGTCGTTAGCCCTCTGTTCACGGCGCTCCTTCAGTGCCTCAAGGCCCCTCCCCACGTACGCATCTCTCGTAACCTTCAAGTGAATCGCAGCCTCCGGGGTACCCGCAATCGCTGCAAATGCGTCCACATCGGCTTCCGTGAAATCAGGCCCTACTAGTACGTACCCGTTGGTGTTGAACGGCTCGATCCGAGTGAGGTGCGCCGCGATGGTCAAGTGGGCCTCGTGCAGGCGTATCTCTTTCTCCTCCTCCTCTTCGGGCTCAAAGCTCAGGATGTCCTGAATTCGCTCCGTCTCCTCCTCCTCCGTGAGGCCCAGCCCCAGAATGCCTGCATTACCTCGCGTGTCTTCGAAATCCTCACTATCGCTGCCACTGCCTTCGTCCCCCAGCGCAAAGCGTGCCTCCTCCGCCTCCTCGTGAGCTTGAACTCGCTTTTCGGTGTCCTCCTTCAGCTTCCTCTTCTGCTCCTGCTGGAGGCTGAAATCACGCAGTTCACGAAGGATGCGAGTGGCGGCGCTCAAGCTGGTGTTGCTGTGCTGACCCCCAGGAATCATGACGCCGTCCACAGAAGTCCAGCTGGCTGCAGAGTTGGCCGCCTCGGCGACCTTCTCCAGGAACGGCACGTTGTAGTAGAACGCAGGGACACCAAACGCATCCTTGAAGCGGCGTGCCAGCGTGCGCTTTCCGCTGAACCCCACCCCCAGCACCCACAGCCGCGGAGGCACGATGCCCTTCGGGTTTGCGAACCGCGCCGGGTGCGCCTTGAACTGCTGCATCGCCTCGGCGGAAGCAAACACGTACCGCTTCGCCTTGTAAACGAGCGAATATTCAAGCGAGCCACGTATCAACAGGCCCCGCGTATGCAAGGACACAGGACAGTACCGGAGGGTGCGGCCCAGCTGATGAAGCACGTGGCGGCGCGGTCGAAGCCACCAACTAGCACGCGGCCGGGAGCGAAACTGCGCCATCACTCGCTCCTTGGCCTCTTCATCCGCGCCGTTTTCTTCCAGAAGTAACTCTAGGTCTTCCTCCAGCTCTTGCTCCTCCTCTTCCTCGCGCTCCGCCAGCTTCTGGTTATGCGCTTCGACGTCGTCCTCGTCGTCGGTGTCGACAAGATCTTCGTCGAAGTCCGACAGAAGCTCCCCGTAGTCCAGTGGGTCTGGCTCGGTGGCCCTGAGGGCTCCATGGTACAGCAGCGTGAGCAGCTCTTCCGCCACATCTCCCTCACTCTTCCCTTTCACGGAGACCGTAAAGATGCCGTTGCAGTGCGCAGCGGAAGCGGCCCCCTCTTTTGTCTCCGGGGCTGCCTCCACGGCCCCCTCAGCACTCGAATCTCCCGCCGAGGCCGCTACGACCTCATTGATAAAGGCTTCCATTTTCCGCCGGTACATAGCAGGTGTCACCTGGGCTCTGGCAATTCCCAGATGGCCGCTGTCGTGGTCCGAAGTCTCGTGCGACTGTGTCGCAGCCGCGCTCGTTACTCCGTGGGCTCGCGCTTCGTCTTCCCTTTCGCCATCGCCCTCCCCATCCACGTCGCTTGCCACAGCCTCAGCGTCACCCACGTCACTTGCCTGCCTGATCGAGTCCTGGTCCGCCTCAGCCGCATCGCTGGCATCACGATCATCGAGAACGACGATGATCTTCGGTAACACGCCCTCCTGGAGCATCTGGTGGAGAACCTGGGTCTCTTGAGGATCGCTGCTCGTCGTGGACACCAGCAGCGGGAGGAGGTTCTCGCGCTGGGAGCGCAGAAACCGAATGTTGGCCTGGATTGCATCACCTATCGACGATAGCACCTCCGCATCCCCCGCTTGACCGTCAATAGAAGTACGTGAATAACCTGACTGCAAGCCCGGCACAACGTCGCGGGACTCGTCATTGAGCCCACCACCGGCGCCGGTGGGGGACTCCGGAAGGAAACGCACCCTCTCCTTTCCCTTTGGCCGCCCTTGCTGAGTCGCCCCACCCTTCGGAGCGGACCCAAGGCGGTTTCCCTTCGCACGCCCGGAGTTCTTCTGCTTCTTCCCCGCCTGCTCGCCCCGCTGCTGCTGCTGTATCTCCTCCAGGCGCCTCTTCAAGCGCTCATCGCGGGCCTGGCGCTCTTTCAACTCCATCTTTCGGCGTTGTGCGAAGGCGGCCGCGCGGTCGTTCACCAGGGCTCGGTACTTCTGCCACACATCCGCGTACGTCGTGAGGCTTGTTGGGGTGAGTCGCAGAGTCTTCGAAAGGGCCTCCACCACCTTGTTCACGTTGAGGTGACCCTTGATCGAGCTTTGCGATGATCGAGACGAAAATAGCCCCATCGACTTCGATAGTAGCAGAACCGGCTCCCGGCTCCCTACAAACGCTGCCTGCAAGAAGCGCAGTGGGTTCTGCATGAAATGGCGCATCTTCTCCATGGTCGCACAGCAGTAGATCTCGCCACGATACGCACACGAATATGACTTGCTGCCCTCAACGAGAATGCCATCGTCCTCCAAGAAGGTGACTGGGCAATACCGCTTCCATATTGGTGATGGATGATACCCTTGCGACACGAGGGAAGCCCATGCCATAGTCCCATGGAGATCCGCACGGGCAACCTCAGACTCCAAACCGGCAAGAGCACTCGCGTCCACCGTAGCCGCGATGGGTAAGACCGTCGGGTGGAGACCCAGGAATTGTGTGACGTATTCCGCCGCCTCCTCTGCCGCAGAAACACATCCCACGCTCACCATGCGGTGCAGCACCTTTGCACGGTCAACGGGAGCGGAGAGTCGGCTCTTGCTTAATGCAGCACTAATGTCGGCACCAATGTCCTCGCCCTCGCCCGTTTGCTCTGTTGGCATGCGGCTCGTGGCTGACGCAAGCCATGGTCGAGACACACCATAGGGGGCTCCCATGCGACCTTGGCGAATTAGCTCACGCAGCGTCAGCTCAAACCACACTACACCGGCCTCCGTCTCTGGCCCTGCGGCATTCCCACCAGCCGCGTCGTCTAACGGCGCTGCCTTCGAGCCGCCAGTCTCGTTGAACTCCGACAACGTGTCCCCTCCATTGGCATCCTGCTTGGCGGTCTCTCCCACAGCGCCCGTTGTATCACCGGCACCATCACCATCGAGTGTCCTCAGCTCCTCCGCCGCCTCGTCAGCGGCAGCTTTCAGTGCAGCAAGATCCTCTTCCATGATCGTCGACCCCTCGCTCTGGGCCTCCACAAAGGCGGTAACGACTTGCATAAGGTGTGAACGGCGCGCAGCAACGCTAGCGACCGCAGCAGCACTCTGCCTCTCCACGACCAGCCGTGCCACCGCTTCCTCTCGCTCGCATTGCCGCTGCCGCAATGTTCTGTCATGGCGCTCTTCATACAGCTCATCCACGCACGTGACATGTACCATCGCCGTGGGAATCGCGGTCAACAAGTCTGAATCCTCCAGAAAACGATCAAAATGCTCCAAGGAGAAGCTGGCACTCGAAAAGGGTAGATCACCAAACACAAAGCCCCGAAAGCGAGTCACCGGATCGTTGATGCACCACGAGACGAGTCGCGCTTGGATTGAAAGAGGGATGGCGTGGCCGCGGAGCACTAAAGAGTAGATCTGCTCACCGATATTATCTGCCTCGTCAATCGCCACCTTCGCACTTCCACCAAGTACTCCGTCACCCGCCTCCGTTGGATTTGCTTTCGGCGTCTGTGCTTGCTCATCCAGTGGCGCATACCCACGCACCTGAGCGACCGGCACGGCCTCAGCAAGGGCAAGGTCTGCGACGTCGATATGAACCGCGCGCAGATGCTGGGCGAGCGCTCGCGCGTACGTCGACTTCCCTACGGCATCCTTCCCGTATACAAGCACCCGATTGTCGCTGAGTGGCTCGCGGTGGAAAAACGTCTCGCTATTGTACATGATGGCATCCAGCTCGTCGGCCATGTAGTAGTCAGAAGCCTGCTTGGGCTTTGATGGGTCTGGGCCCCCGTTGCCCGGTGGTTCACTCGAGAGGTCGTCTGGAGCCCTCGCGAACTGCAGGTCGCCAAGATTGACGGTAGTTGCAAAGAACGCCTCCCCACTGAAATCGCTCCGGTGAGCAAAGCTCTGCATCGCTGCCGCACGCAAGCTGCGCAGCAGGGCAACGGCGTTCGATGATTTGGCAAACCGTCGCCCCATGTACGTGCAGGCCCGGCTGAACTCGCGAATAGTCATGTTGCCCTCACCGTTGACAAACTCGTACCAAATTCTGCGCGCAGCATGTTCCCCGAGCCGGGGAGACTGAAACCCCTGCGGTACCCCCTGCACTGCACACCGGTAAATCCACGACGCGAACCTCGTGAACTGCTGCATCGAAAGGTGAATCCGCGCCTCCGGTGGCTCCTCCTGTGCGCCGTCGAAGAGAAGGTTCCATAGAAAAAGGAGCACCTCGTCGTACTCAGGGAAATCCTTCAGGGTGACGAAGTCCCTGAAGTGAGCGCTGAGCAGCGTTGACCGAGTTGGTACGACGAGAACGCGGGCGGGCGGGATCAACACTGGTGGGGTGTCGTCGGAGAGGACGCAATCCGCCACCTCTCGAAGAAACGCTGCTACCTCATGCCGACGCTGCGCCTTTGAATGGAGCAGAGAGGTCCCCGGGGTGCCCTCCGACTGGTAGTCAGGGGGCGGACTCTGCCCACGCTCAGAGCTGCGCTCGCCGGCACTGGCGGCCAGCGACGCAGTGTCACCCTCCGAGCGCTGACCTTCAGCTCCCTCCGAGTTTAACACCGAACGCTGCCGTGAGTCCGACGGAGGAACCCCCGTGGGGGCCCATACCTCAGCCATTACTTCCAGCGCATCAAAGATGTCATACTTGGAATAGCTGCTGGAGGTAGCCGCCATGCTCGCCCCAACGGCACCCTCGGGCAGAACGCCCCGGCGCGAGTCTGGCCGGCCAACTCTTTGACCCTCGACGACGCGGGCGGACATGGCAGCCACCGCCGCACTGATGTCTTCCTCCGTCGAATTTGGATGCGAGCAGCAATAGACACTCTGGAGAAGTAGCTCGACGTCGCACCACGGGACCAACACATCATCCTCAGGATGGCAACCCGAATCGGCACTGGCTGACTCCGCCCTCCCATCGCCGATTCGGGTCGGGCTGCCTTTACTCCTGCCGGCAGCAGCCTCCTTCGCCCCTGCGGCGCCCTCGGTCACTGCTGCCGGTAGCTCACCTCCATCACCCTCCACGAAACCCTGTATAGCTTCGACAACAGCTGGTAGCCCCCTCCAGATGCGCAACTTTGGATCATCCACTTCTGCCATCTGCACCCGCAGCTTGGGGTCGTGTTCTTCTGTCAACTAAAGCGATAAGTGTATGGAAATATATATATATATATGTGTGTGTGTGTGTTTGTGTGGAAGCGTGTGTCGGTGGGCCTGCGTCAGCAGCCACTCTGTGATTCGATTTACCTCAATCTCTCCCCTCAGTCATCCTCACACGCATCCATGAGGTGCAGCCCAGCAGCAGAACGATACGGCAACACAGTGGGATGTGGAACAGAGGCAACAGTGTCACTGCACAGTGCAGCGGGCCGGGTCGGTTCGGGGTGGAGTCGAGCGGGGAGTACCCAATCACCCACCCTACGCGCCGCAAAACCAAAAGTAAAGCAGCGACGGCCAGACGAAATGGAACAGAATGAGTTTAGCCAGGTGCATCGGTGTGAAATGGCTCCGGAGGGAGAAATGAGAGTGGGAGCGGGACTGAAAATGCGGGCACGGTGACGTTCGTCATCATACCCCACACCCCTTTCATCACCACCACGACCACCGGCGCATACATTTTGAGTCCACGAAGTGTTGGCTTCCGCGGAAGAGCACTAGCCCACCACCAACACCACCACGCCACCTACATTCGTGCGGTCATCAAGCCCACCGTCACCTGGCGCGGCCACGGCAAGATTCCGAGTAGGGCATAAAGTGTGGTAGTGCGATGAGCCAGCCGCACAGTTCACGTTACGCGAGACTTGGAGTACAGCAGGAGGGAGTGTGGGGCAGTCCCACGGTCATGAACCGCTCTGCAGTCGCTGGAGCTGAGAGCTAGCTAGCTGACGGCGGTACTCTTCCCCGTACCTGTTGAGCTCGGAGGTTTTGAACTTGATGCGCAGGGAGCGAGTGACGATTTCATCGGGGTTCTTCCCCTCGTGCAGCGTCTTGAGTGCGGGAAGGATGGTGTCGAACTCCATGCCAAGAAGGCGCTTTTCCTCCCACTTCATCAGCGCAATGGCTACACGAAAGATGATTTTCCAACCCTCGCTCATGAATATGTCCCACACGCGCAGCAGCGCGCGGAATTGGAAGTGGTACACAAAAAGTGTGAGAAACCATTGCGACGCGTAGAACGACGGGTCTACCCCCAGCGTTTCGAAGTGCTGGTAAAGCCGCGGAATCTGCCGCGCCATGAGCCGCTTGAGCTGGTAGAAAAACTGCTGTAGCATGGGAAACCCTGGGCGGTACACCTCCCGCATGGTGTACCGCGCCCCGGTCATCAGGGCGTGGAACGCCCAGAACGTCTCCTCCTCCCCCATCTGCGTTGTCAAGGTACCAACGATAAAGCCCATTCCCTGCACATACGCCACCTCGGGGTCGATGCACGCGTAGGCGTGTAGGATGTTTCGCAGCAGTGTTTGCCCAACACTATCCTGCTCGCGAAAGAGGATGTGGGTGGGGAAGGTCCGCGCCAGATCTCGCGCGATGACCCGGTCAACTTCCGGGTCCCGCAGCTTCTTCCGCCGAAGGGCGTCGTAAACACCGGCGTTCTTCGGGCCCGACATCTCCTCACGCGACCTCAGCAGCAGCTGCCACGAGGCGCCCCGCAGCACTGCGGGAATGCCCTTTCGGCACCGCTCCTTTAGCTTCCCGCGCATCTTGGAGTTGGTCTTGTCCCAGTTGGACGCCATGTTGGTCCACTTGATTTCGCGCCGCAGCACCTGCATGCCATCGATGTTTCGAATGTACAGCTCCTCACGGTCCCGCTCTTTCTCGTCGATCACAAACCCGAATTCGTTCACAAACCGAGTAACCTCCTCATCCTCGTCCTTCGGTGCGGCGGAAGGCTCAGGCGGCGCCCCATCCCTTGAACCCGTCGTTTCTGTGGTCGACCCCTCGTCTTCGGTTGACTCGGGCCCGCGCGCCGGCAGTTTGGCGGCGTTGCGCTCCGCGATATAGCATGGGTGCAAGTGCTTGACACACGGCATGCTACCCTGGCTCTCAATAGACTGTGCAGACGGCGAGCGGCTCCATGCGCTCCGTGGTTGCACAAGATGTGCCCCAGCCGTGCCAGTCCATGGGAACGGGGGCGCAGACTGGGCCCCATCGGAAGTCGCTAGACGTGCTACTCGCGTGGCCTCGGACGACTCGTGCGAGTCATAGGCGAGGCTATCCTCTCTGCCAAACACGCTGGACTTGTCCATGAAGCAGCGCGCAGGCAGTGGATAAAATCAGGCCCACCGAGCTCTAGGGTGAAAGAGGTAAAAACAGATCGAGAAAAAGAGAAGGAGTGGGGAGAGCAAGGAGAACAGAAAGCAGGCTGCGAGACACGAGCCGCTACCGCGTACGTGCGTCACGATACCAACAATAAAAGCGCTTCCGGTACTGTGTCCGTCGCGCGTGTGGTGCAGTGGTGCGTAAACCTGTGAGTGCGACTGTATGGAAGTGGCCAGTCCATTCTGCGCTCGGGGTGTCGCTGCCTCCTGCCAAACCCCACTCCCTCCGTCTTGCGCCCCTGCGCGCGTGCTGAGCGGCACGCGATGGCGCCGATGGGACGACGAAACGGCTGGGCGTAGCGGCAGCATCATGTGCAGCCTGCCACAAGCACAAGGGGGGG
>PGOM01000027.1:223686-235627 GCA_002921335.1 Paratrypanosoma confusum | reverse complement strand
CTTCTGCCCTACGCATTTGGCGGAGACCCGTGGCCGAGAATGCGCATGAACTCCCCCCGCGACACCATCCCGTCGTGGTCGATCGCATCGGCGGTGTGAATCATCTGCGCGATGACCTCGTCCCCGATGTTCTTCCCCACGTCACCCGCGGCACGCCTGAGGTCGTCCAGCGTGATGAAATCGGACGAGCCACTGGTGAACAACGGGAACGCCAGCCGCGCCTCCTCTGCGGAGTCCATGTGCAGCAGCATCGACGCCATGATCTCCTCGAACTCGGCCAAGGTGATCGCGTTTGACACGCTTTCCTTGTCCACGGCTGTCAGCACGCGTTTCAGCTCACCCTTGTGGGGTTCATATCCTAGAGCGCGGAGAGCGACCTTGAGGTCGCTGGGCTTGATGGTGCCACTACCGCTCACATCCAGCACGCGAAACGCCTCGGCGATGTCCCTGCGCTGCTCCTCGCTCAACTTCCGCGGGAGACGTTGGTCACCACGACTCTGCGTCGCGAACATTCGTCCACGCACTGCGTTTGATTCTTGCTTCGCAGACCTACCTCAGCGCTGTGGGCAGAAGGTGTACCCTCTTTCATCATCCTCCCCCCCTCCCCTTTCCTCTCTTCTCCTCTCCGCTCTGCTCACACCGTGGAGGCTAAGACCCGCAAGAGGCAAGGTGGTGCATGTTCGCAGTTCGCACAGCCGTACCCACCCCCACCTCTCTCCCTTCCCGCAGCATCTCTTGCCCATTCGCACCCATGGCAACAACACGCCTCAGTTTGGCAGCCGCGGCACTTCCTCTGGCCTCCAGAGTGGTAGAGCGAAAGGGGGTGGAGGGAGCATCGTCGACGAGTTCACCGAAAAACGACGCGAAAAGTTGCCCAAAGCACACCGCAGTAGAAGCACCTGTTTGGGTGATCGGTTTGCGCACAGGGTGATGGTGATGATGAACAAGAGAGAAAGAGAGAGAAGGGGGGAAGAAGAAGCGGGGGGACAGGCGTGGCGGAATAGCGAAGTGGAAGCCGGGCGCTGCCTACCAACGTCACATTGCACCACGATCGACTCCCTCACCGTCCCGTTCCAGCCAGCTTGAGCCACCACATCTGCTTTCACGCGTGCCCACGCATACCAGCACAGAGAGAGAGAGAGAAAGACACACAAGCACGCACGCACTGATTCTTCGGTGCACAGTGGCACCCGCAAGCCGAAGTGCGCGCATACCCGCCCGAGCCACCCCACGGAGGGATGGCGGAGGTGAGTGAGCAGTGCACAAATGGCAGGGCAGCGCTACAGTCATTGTGGAGGCACCAAATCGACGGGTTTATCCTCCGCAAGTCATACAAGTGAGCAAAGCCCTACGTGCGGTTGCGCGGGCGTGGGGGTGCGCCAAGGCCGACACCCCTTTCGCACCGCCTACGTGTGCCTGAAGCACTCCATAATAGTTTCTCGTGGGGCCGAAGCCACCCTCGTACAAAACGAAGCCCCATCATCAACGGCAGTAGCAAGGGGGGGAGCCCGCGTTCTTCACGCAGGCGCAATGGTCCACCTAGCTATGCAATGACGGCGCTCGGTGCGCATCGCGCACGCGTACGAGCGTGGCGACTAACGTCATCCAGACGCCGCACAGCCCCCAAGATTGGATGGCCGCGGGAGCGAGTGAATGTTCGAGCCCGGTACGTGCGAGGGCCGGTCGCTACCCCCGCCAAGACGGCCACCGCCACCCAGGCGGCCACGCAGACCGGTGAAGGTGTCCGCCACATGGCTCTGTGGTCCACGAGCAATGCGGTCGCGCTCATAACCCTCTACCTGGTGGCCAAGTTGGGTGGAAGAAAACATGCTGGAGAAGAAAAAAGCAATCGAATGGATCAGGCCTACGAAGAACTCGAGGATGCTAAACGGCTTCTTCCCCACCACCTTGCCGCCCTGGATGTACGGCATGGCGGGGCAGGCCGCCGGCCAGAGCCCTGGCGCGTCAGATGAGAAAGGAGGCAGAGGTGTGGACCGAGCAACCAGCGCTGACGTCTGAAGCGAAGAAAAGATGGTGTGTGCCGTCGTCGGGCTCCCGTTCGTGCGGGTGGGCCTCGATCTACAGGGGTGTCCCCATGCGTTTATGAGTGTGGTGTTGTGCTGATGGAAGGACGTGGACGCAGTGCTGTGCACCTGGCCAATAAGGTGGAATGGCAGAGGGGAGTTCGTCAACGCAAGCGAATGCAGCTTCGCTTGCATGCGCTGCTGCGGCAGCCGACGTGGAGCCGGCTCAGGAAGTGAGAGGGGGAGGGCCCGCCAAAGCGGCTACCATCAGGTTACACGTCGCACAGCTCAGCACTGCGCCTTGGCTCCCGCGCCCCCAATGGCCAGTCGCGGCTGGCCACAGTCCAACGACTGGAGGAGGACGCATGCACGGCACAGGTCCTGGCTAGTGATGTAGCCGCAGCGAGCGCACGAACGCTGCGCACTCGTCGGCGTGGCGCTGGCCTGCTGCACCACGATGTTCCTGCCGCTGTGAATCGTGTCCGCGATGCACTGCGGGCGGAGGGCCTCTAGATCCTTAATCAGACTGCGCGCGTTTCCACGGAACGCCTCCTTGCTGTAGGTGCACTCGGTGGTGAAGTAGTCCAGCTTCTTGAAGTGGGCATACAGCACGATCTCCTTCTCGTAGGCGTACATCAGCGGCTTCACCCGAGGGACCAGGCTGTCACCACCCGTGACCGCCGCCGTACACCGCGCCAGGCGTGGAGCATCGGCTCGAAGAAGGTTCATCAGTATGGTCTCCGCGAGGTCGTCAGCATTGTGCCCTGTCACCACCTTCGTTGCTTTCAGCAGAGCCGCGCCGCGGTCCAGCGCCTGGCGCCGAAACACGCCACAGTACGTGCAACTGCTTCGCACCCCCGTGGCGGCCACGATCTCATCCATGGTCCACCCAAAAATGTCCCGATAGCTCAGCACACGGAGTGGCAGACTGTAGAACGCGGAATTGCGATGCACAGTCAGGAGGCTATCGTCACGGTAGCCAGCGATACCCTCATCGATACTGAGGAGAAGCAACTCTATGCCGTACTTGTGGCGTGCGTTCAGCGTGCACATTAGGTGGATGAGCACGGTGCTGTCTTTCCCACCGCTCGCACCGCACGCCACGACATCACCAGGCGTGAACAGGCATTCGCTCACGATGGTGTCGTGCACCTCATCCTCGAACAGCTGAAAGAAACATTCGCGGCACAGCAGCACCCCGTTCCGAGGCCTTTTGAGGGCCGCTGGTGTCGCGTTGCACCGCTGACACAGCGGTCGCGGAGGCATTCACGGGGGCCCGCCACGCCGGTGAAAGATAAGGGAGCAACCTGGCGCGCTGAGTCGTTTGGATGGAAGTGCGTCGATACCCGGCCCCCGCCACACCCCGCTCTCTGAGCCCTCCACTCCGCGCACGCCCACGAGCAGCGACCTCCTTCGCTGGGGAGACGAGTCGGTCAGAACGAGCGTGGAAGAGAGGCAGAGACCGCGAGTAAACACAGGGGCCCCAGGAGGGTGCAGCAGCTCCGTAGCCATCAGAGTGGAAGGGATGAAGGCGGGGCATTAACCGTCGGACGGGAGGAGAACATCGCCGAAGAGGCGGGACGGTCTACGTGGCGATGCAGTCGGAGTGACGGCGCGCAGACTGGAGCACTGCCACCGATGTGGCAGTGAAGGGAGACGGTGAATGCTCCCGTCTACAAGGACGCACCGCGCACCACCTATACCGGGTCTAGCATGGGCGGGAGGGCGGACCCGCTCTCTCTCTCCGTGCGCTCGGGGTGTGCATCACGGCACCTTTTGATGGGCTCGTGAATCGGATGGCGTTCGCGACAAACGCCGCGGATGGGTTTGACCACATCTCTCCGCTCCTCATGCGTGGCTCCGTGCCATGCGCTTGGTCTGTGCGTGAGGAAGGAGACCATGGTGCATGGCGGCGCATCGGTGACCGCATCAGTGGAGTCTCCAGCTGATGCAACGTGCTTGGTGAGTTGCAATGTGACATCGGCGCAGATCTCGGCGCAGAAAACAGTAGCCGTGGGAGCATACGCAGCTTGTCGGCTTCCGAAGCCGTCGCAAAGGCTGAGGCCCCCTCCGGGCGGGGCGCTGGCTCGCAGGGCGCGAGGGAGGAGGGCCCCTCCGTGCGCCACGCCCCGCTGTCGTCGGAAAGACTGGTGGGCTCCACGTGGCGGTTCCTCTGCGGCACGTCGAGGCACCTTGGCGCAGCCGGCGGCCCACCCGCTCGAGGGAGCGCGATGTGCTCCATGGGCGCCCACAGTGAAGGTGAAGTCGGCCCCCTGCTCACCGAGAGGGCCTCGGAGTGCCGCACGCTGGACTCCCGAGACAGAGCAGTCATCTCGCACTCGAGGCGCTCGACGCGATCCACGTACGCCTCCAACCCGTCCGTGAGGGTCCGCTGCGCGTCTTGCACCGTGAGCCGCGTTGCCTCACCGCTTTTCAGCGATCCGGAGACGAGGGCGGCAAGCGCCCTCATCTGCGCCTTCAGCTCGCCCACTTCCTCGTAGCAGCGCCCGATGCCAACACGGTATCTCTGCACCTCCTTGCTGAGCTCTGCTCGCAGTACAGATACCTCGTGCCGTAAGGCAGTCACCTCTCCCGCGTTTCCTTGCACCACCGAGACTGGTGCAGGTGGGAGCAGGGTGTGGCCTTCCTCCGCACGGCCACGTTGCGGGGGAGCTACGGCATCTCGGCTGCTGTCGCTTCCGCGAGGCGTAGACAGGACATGACTCCCGGGTGCACGGGTACCGCTTCGCTCTCCGTGGTGAAGGCCAAAGGCTCCTCCACCCCCAGGAGCCGCTGCACCGCGCTCCGGCGTCGGGGCGTACGACGACGTGAACGGCCTGGTATCGGGCGATGAGGCATCCGCGTCTTCCCCCGGACATCCCCACGGGCCGCTATCACGTTCGGTGGGTCCTCGGGGAATCGGACGTTGAAGCCCTGTCAACGCACTTCCTACCGGCCTATCGGCCCGCTGCACTGCAGCGATCTGCGAGTCAGGACTCCGCCTGGCCACATCACCCTCCGCCTCGCACATGTGGTGGAGGCCACGGCAGGTGACGTAGGAAGCTGGGGCACACGTCTGGCCGCCAGAATAATCCGGACCGGCACCGCACTCCACCGCCGCTAATACACTCGTCACAGAGGTAGGCAAGGGCACTTCCTGCGGATGCGAGATCGGCCAAATGTCTAGACTGGAGTCTTGGGCCCCACCCACACGCGGGCTGGATGGACGCGGACTGCTGCCACTGCTGCTACCCTCGTTGTACCAGCGCTCGGCCCGACCGCCAAGATGGTACGGCGCACCAGCGCTGACCTCGTGGACAACCGAAGTGCACACCTCCACTGGCATGCCTATTGTAGATGCGCAAGCGGGCCCATCATCGAGCCTCTCTCCTTCCCGCGCACCTGTACCCCTGTGAAGCATGTCACTTAGGGAGCGTGCCGCAGTGGCAGGTGCCAAGCTCGTGTGAGCAGGGGGGTGGCGCTTGGGTGCGCTCCCTCTTGGTATTCTAGCGGTGTCCGACGCCGCTTGCGTCTCGCCCACTGTGGAGCCTTCGATGCTCTCCCCCCTGCTGGAAGTGCGAGGGGCTGCGCCTGAGCGGAAGATAACTATCTTCTGAGGATCCCGCCGCCCTGAGTCACCTCTTGCTCCAGCCGACCCATTGCTGGGCGGTGCCGCGTGCAGTCTGCCCGCGCGAGGGTCTTCGACCTCTCCTAACCCTAACCCGGGAACCTTTGGGGCCGACCAGCTGACAGGCGGCACCGGCTCCACCACACCCAGAGATGATTGGCTTGGAGAGGGAGTCATCGCAGATGTATGTGCACTCGTATCCAGCGTGCTGCCAAGGTCTACGGCGAACGAGCTAGGAGGCACATCGGCACGCCGCGGCCGCCCCACGAGCACCACGGCACTGGCGCTACTCGAGCTCATGCTCCGACTACCTCCCTCTCGAAGGGCGTGGTTGGCGGCGATGTGCGCCTTTAGCGAGTGGAACGGAACGCGTACGCCACAGTGCGGACACACCGAATGCGGTGTGTCCATGGAGCCTCACCGAAGGCAGACGGACGCGGTACCTACAGCTGCGGTAGTTCAGTGGGCAGTGGCGTGCACCCTACGGTTACCTGCATCCGCGGCGTGACTCTTTCCCATCGCGATTGTGACGGTTCCGTGAAAAGAAGTGGATCACGGCCAAGCAGGCAAGAGAAGAGGTAGGACTGTGAGGCTTCGAGCACACACACACAGCACTCTGCGTGGCCAGCGGCGTGCCATCAGCATGTGTCACTAAAAATTAAGGAGCAGCGGCAGAGGCGAAGCAACTCGCCGCGCAGCAGATTCTACCACGGGCTTAACTCTAAGGTCGTACGTAGTAACAGCCACACGGAGGAGGTACAACGGAGATGGGTGGGGTATGGTCAGTGGATTGGGTCACAATGGTGGAGGCTTCCACGTCCTATTTCGCATGGGTGAGCGCGAGCTGTGCACATTCAGCACCGTCCTGTGCGGCGGTGGGGTATGCCGAGCCTCGCCCGTGGCAGCGGATGACCCCTGCGCCCGCAGTGGCTGGGGCGAGCGCACCAACAATCGTCTGGGTAGCAGCGGGTCACCCGCGTCAGGGCCCGGTCTGCCAACCGTGGTGTGGCCGGCATCTGCTTCGAGCGTGCGCTCTTCGGTGCTCCGCCGCAGCACGTAGTCGGGAAGTGGCAGGAGCTTTGCTGATTGTTTTTGCCTCTTCGCTTTACGCGTGCCACTGGTTGGTGGAGCACGGCTCGACGTCACCCCGACAGCACCAGGGATTTTACCCGCTCCCGCAGGGGCATTACTGTGCCCGCGACCAGGGGCGCCGTAGATTTTGGGAAAGCCCATAGCCGACATCCCCTGGGTCGGTGGCACGCTGTGCCCCTGCTTGGCACCCCCACTTGCACGCCGCCCACCAGGTCCTGGGCTGCCATCCACCGCCCTGCCTCGATCCCTCGAGTTTGAGCGAAGCGCCACCCTGCCACCACCACTCCGCCCTGAAAGCTCGGGTATTGGGCCAGGCGACAGCGTTGAACACTTTCGGTGGGACACCGCACTCTGGAGAGGTTCAGATGGCGCCGATGTGGACGACGGTGGCGGTAGCAGGTAAAGGCACGGCTTCTCGGGCGACCGCTGCTCCACGGCCACACCCGAGGATGGCGCGAGCAGCGATCGACGCTGAGCCGGCCCCGTTTTCGGGCGCACTATCCTCGAGTGAGCCTTCGGTCTTGCTGGGGGCGAGGTGTCCTTTGACTTTTTCCGCCGCGGTGGGTCCACCGAGTTCGCCCCGGGCACAAGGCGACGGTCCACCTTGCCTAGAGAGTCCGCGAGGGCCAGGCCAGCAGTTCTACTCGTGGCAGGGCGCGCCACAGCCGTCCTGTTCCGTGGCACCCGGTCATCCTCCTCAGCCGAGCGGCCATGGTCCGCGCTGCACGGGCCCTCGCGAAGGGCATCCACCGTCTCAAATGCCACCTGCGGCTTGCTACGCTGCCGACCAGGGTGTGGGCGGTGGCGCCTGTCCGCGGGCTGGAGGCCCAGCTGCAGCTGCAGCCGCGGGACCGCCACGTCGGCCCACATCAAATCAAATACACGGTCCACAATCTCCTCTGGAACCTGGCCGCTACCCCACGTCGTCGGTTCCGGCGTCACGTCTTCCAATGCGCATGCACCCCCCTCCACGCGGAGGCAGTCGCTTCCGTGCGCAGCAAGCACTTCCTCGGCGTGCCCATGACTAAAAAGCACCACCTCCGCGCACTCGCTGCCCGCAGCGGTAGTCCAATCCACGGCGCAGGGAGCGAGCGATTCCCCGAGTACGCGGAGGTCAGGCGGGCCCAGAGCCGCCCCACCCGGCTGGCAGTCCAGCACCCACGCTGGGACGCACGGCACCACGGTGTGAACAGCAGCCCCCTCGCGGGGGGGAGCGACATCGTGGTCGGTGGCCCCGACCGTCCGGCCGCAGAAGGAGCTTGAGCGTGGCGATGGCGCATCGGTACCGTCCAGAGGAGCCTTTGCACGCTCGTACCACATCAGGAGTCCGTGACACCGTTCGTCTCCGACTACCTGCTCAGGTGACGAGAGAGATGCTCGCCCTCGGCCACTACCCTCAGCTTCATCGAGCCTGTCGGCACCCTGGATCCGCTCCCCGTGAACAACAAGGGATCCGACAGCGACCTTCGACCGCCACTCGAATACCTGCCCGTTGTGAAGTTTGTCGATAACGTGTGCACCCCGTGGGCGGCGGTAAGGGTTCCACGCGAGTCGCTCGCTTTGGCACGCCTTCTCCATTTCCGCGACGCTCGTGGTGCGGTGCATTAGCTGGTGAAGCATTTCGGATATGCGCCGCTGAGTGCTACACGCTGCATGGGCCTCGAATGATGAGAATTCGCTCCATGCGGCCGAGCTCGCCATCGGCGATGACAGATGCAGTGCGGGTGCATGCGACGGCATACCTGCGAACGCGCCACGGCGCCACTAACTGCGAAGAGGGTCTGCAGTAGAGTTGAAGCCGCATTTGCCACGGGGAGCGAGGAACCTCGGGGCGACAGGGCCGCGCCAGACTACAGCAAGTACGTGCAGTCGTAGGAGTATTCCCTACCGCTCTATCTCAACAGACGTGCTCTACTGGCTTCCCCACATCCCCCTCCACTTCCCCGCGCACACCACGAAGCGACCGCGCGGGAAAGATGCCCAGGATGCCACGCCAATCGCGGCGCCGGGACAGGGGTTCATGGAACGCAAGGCAGTTCAGCGTGGGGAAGGACTGGCGCCACCCTCATCCGCATCTCGTTCACCGTCTCGCGCTGGCATTTAAGGATCTTCACGGTAACGCGAGGTAGTTGCGCACTCACCAGCGACCGTACCAACGCAGAGAGGGAGAAAGAGGGAGAGAAAGACAGGGGAGTGCGGGCCGCAAGAAGCCACCGCCACACACCCCCATCAGAAGTCGACGCGCTCGATGCTAAGTTCGTCGAAAGGGCCTAACCACGGCGACGACGAAATGGTGCCCGAGGGCCCGTGCACAACATCCACTTGGATGCGCCCACGTCGGTCCAGCGTGACCACGGCACTAGCCTCGATGCACGCGTCGTCACCATCGGCAACACCGTCGGGCCCACTGTACTCGGGGAGGAGCGCTCGACTGACGCGGCCCCCGGAGCTCGGCGCCGCAGGGATCAGTGAAACTGGAAAAGCAAAGCGGACGTCTGGGATTCGGTCGCAGATAACGCGCTGCTTCCCTTGCGTCACCGCTATGAGTCGCACAACACCCTCATACTCGCATCTGCCCCTCGAGACGGACCCACTTGCCGCGGTGCGAACGACAGAGTTGCGTAAGGGATCCGTGGCGTGTGACGAACGCGGCTGAACCTCCAAGGGTGCACCCGCGAGAGGCACCAAGATCCGCTGCTGTCGCACAATGGGCAAAAACGTGCCGCACGGCACCAGTATGACCCATGTGTCTGCATCCACGCTGCTGCCACACTGCATGAGAAGGTCATAATGCATGCGCTTCTCCATGGGATGCCGCCTGCATAGAGCCTCGAACACGACCGGATCGGTCGCACTAGCGTAGCGACTTGTAGCACCGAGAAGGATGCAGCAGCCCGCGGCAGTGGCGAGCTCGCCGCGCGAGAGCTGCGCGGACGTCGCCTCGTGGAGCACCGGTCCCTTGAACCCAGGTATGGACTCCGCCACGAGTCGCGCCACCGAATCTCGAAGCACGTCAATGGAAAAGCACTCCCCAGCAGAGAGCACAGCGTCCACCCGACGCGCGCCAAGTCTGCCGGCAACTGTCGCTAGCAAGCTCTTCAACTTCCGCTCGTTGATCTCCAGGGCGATTTCCCGCAGCATTTCCTGCGTCACGACGAACCGCTTGGTCCGTGAGTCCACCACGTAGGGAAACGGCAGCGACGTCGGCTGGCGGCCATCGGAGCCAAGGCAGCACAGATGCCGCCAGAATGCCTTGATACGGAGCAGGAAGTGGGTCTTGGCGCTCGGAGAGAGCGGATTCGCGGTGAATAACTCAACCTCAGACGAAATGATGCGGTGCAGCAGCGCGCTGTCGATGGCGTCGCCACCGCAGCCACTGGCATCGGAGCAGAAGAAGTCTAGCTGCGCACCGGCAGGCGCCCCGAAACCGGCAGGCTTTGTGGCCATCACGTACGCACACAACCCTTTGGTGCCGCCTTCAATAACCACAACGCACGTAGGGACCGTAGCGGCCTCCCCCGCGACGCGTAGGAGCCCTACCTCTGGCACAGCCGAGCTGCCAGTGGGGCCCCGCTTGCCGCCAGCCAAGTACTGCAGCTGCACAGCAAGAGGATTCGTGAAGCACGCCAGCATTGCATGCACCTGCGGCACGAACAAGGATCTGCTGATGGTGCTCCCACTCTGCATCGCGTAGTTCAACGCCACATCCACCGCGGCGGCGCAGACGGCAACAAAGCCAGTCTTGCTCAGCAGCACTGGAAGTGTGGGTAGCGATACCAGCACGGTGGTTGCCCCCTGCCTCACCTGCTTCGGAAGACTCTCCAGCATATCCACGACAACCAGCGCAAGGTCCAGGCACGCCGACTGAAGGCGGTGCACGCTATCCTCGTCAGCACCTTTCGCCCCGCGTGGCACCCCACGCCGGCCGTGCCCTGCCGGCGACTTGGAGAGCGCATGGCTCATCGTCAGTAGTATAGCACTGATTTCGATCAACGGATGGTGCACCGTGTCCGTGGGCATGAGGACCTCGCGCGGAGCAGCACCCTCACGTGACGTTGTCTCCGAATCCGTGAAGAGTGGATGTGTTAGGGACGTCAACGCATACCGCTCACGCGCCACATTGCAGGCGATCAATCGGCGGAGCAGCGCCTCTCTTTCATCCCCTGGCTCCGGCAAGTCACGCTCATCCGTGCCCCAGTCGTCTCGGTGACGGTGAACCACAAGCAGCGAGTACCGGTTGGGGTCCGCGCTGGTCGCTGTCAGCTCCATTTGCTCTGGAGTCACCGCTGCCGTGCCAGGGGGGTCCCTACCAGGCACCCGGGCGAACACGAGCGCGCCACGGCTCCACTCCAGCGCTACGCCAACGACGAATGCCATGATCGGCGCCTAGAGGGAGTTGAGGAGGGAAAGGGGGGGGGGGATGATGCCACTGCTCGCACCGCTGCACGACCTACTTCACCCGTCCCCGTGGCCTGGATCCCACGCCACCGCTACCTCCCCCGCTGGTATGCGCCACCCACGGGCTCGAACCCAAAAGATCAGCTAAACCGCAGCGGCCCCGTCACAGCGCGCTCAGACACGGTGTGCCGCACAGCATGATCCCTCATGCCCTCCCTTTTTCAAACACCTACACGACGCTCAACACCGTGGAAAATGTGGCAAGGCACGCAGCCGGCCGCTTTAGGTGGGAAGCCATGCAACCGATGATTCCGAAGCGGTGGAGAGGAATCGAAGAAGTGGACCGGTGACATGGGTGAGAAAAGAAGCATCCACCCGATTAGCAGTACTGGTACACCTCGAGAATGCGAGCGCCCACTTCACCTCTTCCAAGGCCAGTCTGACGTCTCCCAATCACTCGACAGCACACCCCCGCCGTTGCCCATGACCTCTTCTTAGACACCACTCCGCCAGAGCCACGCCCGGCCACGCCGAACTAGATAGCCTCCACTTTAAGCACTGCGTCCTGTCGAGTGGCTGTCATCTTCCATGCCAATTCTCCCCATCGCTACAATTAGCTGGCGTACCTCTTTCTGGGCAGCATGCGGGGCTGCCGCAGTCACCCCCATTGTCTCGCAGCACTCCCCGCCTCCACCTGGTCCCCCGCTGCTCCCCTCCGCAACATCAATAAGCTGGCCGAGCGAATAGTTGTGTATACGTGGCAGAGGTTATGGGGAAGGGATGGGGGGGGGGGGACATC
>PGOM01000027.1:186975-209186 GCA_002921335.1 Paratrypanosoma confusum | reverse complement strand
TGTGGGGCCTGCGGCTGCTCTGGTGCGCTCGGCTGCTCTGAGGGTTTTCGCGGCGTGGAGCTGGGCAGTTGGTGTGCAGAGGAGTGGAATGTGTGAGGAACGGTAGGTGCCATCGCAGAATTCGGCACGCCCACGGTAGGGCTGGCGGGCGAAGCTGCAGTCGAGTCAAGATGAGTGGTATTGACGGAACGGCGCGCTACTACGGCGGCGCCAATGCGTTTTCCCGCGAGAGCGGTTTGGACATAGGTACACGTCCGCATGGGTGCCCGTCGCATTTGCAGCTAGGATGTGTGAAGGAGGGTTGTGGATGTAGCAGCTGTTACCGTTTGCTTGCGCAGTGGTGCAAATGGCGTCACTCTGCGCGCGCTGTGTCGTGGTGGGGAAGTCGGTGTGGCTGTAGATGGGATTTCATCATCGGGCCGGTGAGAAGGCGAAGGGGTGTGCTCGTGGTGCCGCTGCACCTGTTCCATGGGTGGGCCCCCGGGGGCAGTGATGGCCGGGTCGCCGCGGCAGCGGCAGTGATGGCGCCGCACAGTGGCAGCGGAGGTGGTGCACGTGGGTGCCGTCCACGCCGTCCGCAGCGGGACATGCGGTGATGGCGGTGGCATTGAAGGGAATACAGCAGCCACAGCGGGCACGGACTGGTAGGTTGATACACGCAGCCACCCCCACGCATACACATACAGGCACCGACACAGTTCGTTTCGGGGGAGAGAGGGGAGGGGAGGGAGGAGGGGGAGGAGTGGCGGCGTCAGCGTTGACCCTTTGGGTGACCGTCACGACCGTAGAGGCACCACTTCGACTGGAGACGGCCTGGGAGGTCAGCGTGCGATGAAGAACTCGCACACCACCGATTCCTCGTCCGGGAGGTGCTCCTCCAGTCGCTCCTGCAGCACGTCCGCTACATTGGAGATCGTCGCGCATCGTATCACGTTGTACCCGAACTTGTTGACATTGGCGCTGAAGAGGCCCACATCGGACTCAATGTGAGGTCGCAGGCGCTGAAGATCTCCCAGGGGGATAGAACGAATTGCCTCGCGAATGCGGTTGGTGAAGGAGGAGAGGAGGGGAATCATTACGCCAGAGAGGTCACGCGTGGAGAGGACCGTGCGCAGCTGCCGCAGTAGCCGCGCCGCCTCCTTGAGCATCGACATGATCCAGTCATTCCCCCTCTCGACCCACTCGGTGGGGTTGAAGGGGTTCACGGACTCGACCTTCTCGCGTGTGAGCGACACGATCTTCAGGAGGAACTCGTGGTGGTGGCTGGTGCAGTCGCCCAGGACACGGCCTAGGTCACTCGTGATAAACGGCTCAATCTTGTCACCCAGGCACAGGCGCTTCAGGCGCCTCTGGTAAAGAGGAATGATATCGCACAGGAGTCCGACACACTGCGACGCTAGAGCGAGGTGCTGCACAGTGATCCGCTGCAGCGCCCCACTATCGACGGCCATGGCGCCCAGTAGCATGACCGCGCACTGCGCGTCGAACAGCTTCAGAAGGTCGTACATCTTCGTCACCACGTCAAAGGCGAGAAAGGGGTAGCGCCCCAGGTTGCGGTCGCACTCGTACAGCACCTCGATGAGCATTAAGATGGAGTTGCTCACCACGCGCCCCTCGTCATCCCCCGTCGCAGAAATGTACAGCTTCGAGCATCCGCCCGCCGCGATGGCGTCGGTAGAGGTTGGCAGCTGGGCCCCCGTGTCGGTAGCGGCGTCGCCCGCCGCGGACGCCGTCTTCCCTGGCGCCGCCCCCCCAGCCAGCGCTCCCGACGACCCACCGGTGTGCCGCCCACTTAGCCTGTCACCCACCGAGGAGCGGCAGATGTTGCTAACCGCCAGCGCGAAGAACGCCTCTATCGCGGTGTCGCTGGACTCCACAAGCGTATCCAGGCGCTCCTGGAAAGCGCTATCGACTTGTTCCATCGGCTTCCACGAGTCGTTTCCAATGACTACTTGCATCTTCTCCACACTCTTCTCGTGCTGCGCACGCAGGTACTGCTTGCCGTGCTTGGTGAGCGTTGGTCGCAGGGCCCTTCCAATCTCCCAGTGCTCCTGTCGCGGCGCCCCGCCGCCTTCGCTGCATGGCGGGGGAAGCACTACACCCTGAAAGATCCGGGCGAGACTTTCGATAAACGAGAAGCACACAACCATCAGCGCCTCCAACTCCATCGAGCTGGCGCTGCAGTTGGCCTTCTCTCGAGCATCCACGAGCATGGCCAGCACCGACTCACACGCGGTACACATGCCAAACACGTGTCGCCGCCCGCCCTCCGCAGCCCCAAGCGCCGTGGCTACGGCCGGCGCCACCGTGGCAAACTCAAGCAGAAGCCATTCCCAGTGCTGTGCTGCTTTGGCGGTAAAGTCGAGAAGACAATCCACCACCGTCTGAAGCAGAAACATAAACTGTGGCACGCGCAGAAGCGTTGTGAAGTGCAGCAGGCGCCTCTTCTGCTGGGGGGCCGCGTGCTTCACGTCCTGCGTCAGTGAGAGCAGCGCATTGGCCGTCTTATCGTCGATGGTGCATGACGAAAGAACCAGTGATACTACCTCTTCTGCAACGAGCGACCACATCGCCTCGCACAAGACGTTCTGGTACAGTACGACCGACGCTCCCAGTGTCCCCATCGTGTGCGAGGCGAGTAGCACCAGCAGATGACGCTCCCGCGTCGAGTGGCCCCACTTGTTCGTCGCCCTCACCGACGCCTCGATTTCCTCCGAGATCAGCATTTGCAGCGCTTTCTTCAGCTCCATCGTGCGCGCCGGAAGCCCCGCCAGCGCCTTCACGGCCTGGAAGTCTACAACAGGAGCAACGTCGCCGCGGTCAGAGCCTTGGGCACCAGCCCCTCCTTCAGTTGATCGCCCCGCGCTCCCACCCGCTCCTCGTGAGGAAAATACAATTGCCTGAATTTCAAGAAATGCTGTCACTGCATTGACCAGGTCCCCCATGTCACGCTCAGGCAGCACGACCCAGCTTTCAACCCAGTTGATCTTCGAGACAACGGCCTCGATGGTCTCACACATCCCAGCAAGCGCCACGAGGTGCTGGCGAAGGCGGTAAAGGTGTGCCACTTTGACGAAGCTTTGCACGACGCTATCCCCGCTACTGCCGATATCCTGCCGCGTCCTGCGAACGCGTCCGAGTGCCTCCTCTGCGTCGCTGCCCAGCATGGTGAATCGCTGTGAAGCACTGAAAAAGCGCCTGGATTTGCTCTGGACGTGTTGGAGCAGACAATCATCTACAACGGCTTTCCAAGAACTTAGCGCCGCGCAACGCTTCTCCACCTCCTCGTAGTCCTCGGCGAAGGTGTGCATTGTGACCGCTGGGGTCGCGAGCACCCCTTCGTCTTCACCCGTCACTTTCACGCTGAGCAGTTTGCCCTCGCTCGGCATGCTCGCAGCCAATCCCACGGACGAGAGTGACAAGCTACCACTGGTACTCATAGCTTGCTTTGTTGGCCCTGGCCCCGCCGCCCCTGCTGCTGCCGTCAGCACTCGCCCGACAGGGGCCTGGGGCGCCTTGGAATCACCACGCGCCGTCGATGGCGCTCGCCGATACGGTAGCCTCATCTGGCTGAACTCCGAAAGAACATCATAGTCCGGGGAGAAGTAGCCAGCAGGTACTGCGTGCGGCCAAGGAAGCTCCCCGTCGCTCAGCTCATCCGAAGCCGTATATAGTCCCCCCTTCATACGCGCCTCCTGGCGGTTGGAGCTATATGCCACGGCCACCACACTGAGGTACTTGGAGAAGTCCGTTTGCACTGGGTAGTACGAAAGAAGAGTGCTGGATGGCAGCCCCTCCACCGATTCCCAGAAGCCCCGATTCGCATCTCTCTCCGGGCTAGGGCCTGGCGCCGTCCGAGCCGCGGAAGCAGAACCGTGCGCACCGCCACCACTGGTTCCCGTCGCGACGGGAGTGGTACTTCCCACACTCGTCACATTGCTGTAGTCCAGAGCGTCGTAGAAGAGACTGCCCAGCCACGAGCCCCAGTTGGCCTGCTGAGGCGCCTCCGACGGGTCACTCAGGATGGACATCGCATTCTGGCCGACAGAAGCCCTCAACTCGGTGAAGTGGGCACGCGAGATAGCGTCCAAGGTGGCCACTGCCGAGTCGTCACCTGGGCCATCACTAAGGTCGCTCTGCTCCAGTGCACCGACGAGTAGCATATCAACGAGCGCAGGTGGTAAATTGGCGCTCTCTCGGCTCTCCTGAACCCAAAACGTGACCTGGTGGCGTAGGGCGGCCGATGCCTCATTGTTCCGGATGCTGTGCTCAATCGAGAAGCTTGGAACGCTTAAAATACGGGAAATCTTTTCCAGCGACCAGCCCCGCTGGGACATAAGGTAGCAGCAGATCGAGACTGCGGCATCCTCCGCGTCGACCTCTGAGGACACGAGGCGGTTCCTCTGCCACCCCAGCTCGCCTGACTCGCTCATGAAGGACTAGGTATGAGGATAGATACAACCCGTGCGAGAGGCGGCTGTCTGACTTTTGTAATGATAAGAGGGCTGGAGAGGACGAAGTCAGCCGAGCCACACTGAGTCTGGGGTGGTCCAGTCGCCACGAGAGGACCTCAGTAGTGCTCTGCTGGGCCACAGCGGCGCGAGCGGGGAGAGGACGGGACGGGACGCCGTCATGCAGCACGCGCCTGGCGGCCCGCACCGCGCGCCCCGCCCCGTCCTCGTCCAGCGGCCGCCCCAGCGGCAACAGCGCCCATTCCACAGGCCACCATCATCTAGGCGTGGCCCTCAACACACGTACCTACCCGCACACCCACTCACACAGTCACACACACACACACACACACACACACACACTCCTACACAGAGAGCCACACCCCGCCTCGGCTCTCGCCGTCTTGGGGGCAGACGCGCTCGCACGCTTCCGGCATGTATCACACACTACCACAACTGTCCACTGCAGCGATCCAAGCGTTCCATTCGTCCACCTATGGACTTGGAACATGATGTACTTCAAACGCCTCATCGTCTTCCTCGTTGCTGCTGGACCCACCGTCATCACTCGTCGACCTCGACAAGGTGCTGCCATTGGAAGAGTTGAGCGAGTACCGTTGATGCGGCGAGAGTGAACTTGGGCTTGGGTTGCCCTGAGGAATTACTTGGTGGTCCATTCCCACCGAGAACCGCAACGGCGGGACCGGTGAATCCCTTCCAACAACATCCTCGTTTAATGGGAACACAAAGCGGCCCCCACCCACCCTCTCCCAGTTGGGCGTCGGCCCCGGCCCGCTCACCGTCGTTGTACTCCCCCTCTCCTCTGCAAATCCACTTGAGCAGCTACGGAATCTCTCAAGAAGCACATCAGGCACCGGAGCCTCAGGAAGACACGGCGTCACAAACCGCTCGCCAGCATCTACGCCGGGCACCGACTGGTTCACAACCTCTAAGGGCAACGGCAGCACGACAGCGTTAGGGGGAGGGACATATGCGGCGGGCGGCGGCGGTGCAACCACTGACAGCAGGGTGGAGGCTGTAGAGAGGGCCATAGACCTCTCAGGCCCTACCGGCAGCACGGGCACCTCTGCACCTGCTTCTTCACCTGACGTGCGGCGCGGAAACGAAACCGACGAAAGTAGCGCTGGGCTTGGTTCCGCAGCGGTGACCTCCACGTCATACCCTGGCGGCGGTGGCACGGCGGCGGCGGGCGGCGGTGGCACGGCGGCAGCGGGTGGTGAATTTTCCAGAAGCGCGTTCGGAGGCATTTCAGATGTCATACTGGTTTTTAATGGTTGTTGCTCAGTTCCTGAGGGTTCCGCTTGAAGTTGCTGAGTTGCTGGCTCATGCTGGTTACCCTTCGACGGTAGAGGACCTCCTAGCGTTGGAAGGCACGGGTAGTGCTCTCGCTCCTCACTTAAGTCTTTGGCTCGTGAAAACGATTCTGCGACTGAAGAGGCTTCGTTGGGGCTTTGGTTGGATTTGTTTGTAGAAGGAATCGACTCGTGGAAGTTTCGATCTATACTGGGGTCCTCAGCCGGTGCCGAAGACAAGACGATAGTACTGCGTGACACCGCGCTGCTGGACGATGATGCGGTTGAGGAGGACGATGTGGAAGACGTAGGCGACTCACTGGAGCCACCGAGCTCGCTCCGTGATGAGGAAGAAGCAGCCAGCGACTCAGAATAGGAAGTGCCATGGGGCTCACTGGAAGGCTGCGCTTCCGCGGCTTGTGCAGAGGCAGCCCTTACCCTGCCGCTCCTTGGTCGATCTCCACGGTCGCCACTCACTGAGCCACTGCGCCAACTGGGCTGCGCTGGCACGGTGGCCGAAGTAGCCGCGGTGGGTGGGAGCTGCTGTGAGGGGCTTGATGCACGTCCCCTCCGATCACCTGTGGTAGTACCCACGGAGATGCTAGCGATGTGCGACCTCATGGCCTGCAGCTCTGCCTCCATCTGTGCCTTTTGAAGCTGGTTCTCGCTTTCCTTCTTTGCCAGGAGATCAAGGAGCTCGCGCTCCTTCATGACATACCTAGACTCGAGCGCCCGAATGGCCTCATCATGCTGCAACCGAAGAGCACGGCACACTTCCTCACTGGCCTGTTGCTTGGCCTTCCATTCACTCACAACCGAGAGCAGAACCCCCTCGCGGTCGTGAGCAAGCATCCGCTCCTCGCTAGCGGCCTGTCGCACCAGTACGGCCGCGTCCGCAGCTGCTGCACGCTTGTTCTCCTCGATCTCTCGCTGAAATGCCGCTATCGCCCTGTCCTTTTCGTGAAGTGCTGCAACGACATTATCTCGCTCCTGGTATACGCGCCGAACGTTGTCAGGTGTTTTCACGAAATGAAACAGCTGCCGGTAGGGCTCAAGCTCCCGCCGTGTCTGCGAAAGCTCCGCATTCCGCTTCTCCAGCTCCACTTTGAGGCGAGAAAGTTCTACTGGGAGGGCCTGGAGCAATTCCAACTGAGAGCTGAGCTTTTCTAGAGCAGTGCCCTGCTTCACCAACTCCGCTTCTAGAGACCCCGCACGCTCTTCAGCCCGCCGCTGAGCCATCATCGCGCTCTGCAGCTGCAGCGTTAGGTCGTCAATTCGGTCGTCCTTCTGCTGGACGAGCTGAGCCAGCTCCGCAGAGCGCGCGTCGTTCAGACGCTGCCGCGCACCGGACTGATACGAGCGAACGACTTCCGCTAATCGCGCCACTTCCGCTCGGTACAGGGCCACCTCGCACTGCAGCTCTACCGCACGGGCAGCTCTGGACGAACGCTTTAACGAAGAGAGCTCGTCTCGCAGAGATTCAACGGTGCCCTCTAGAGCGTGCTTGTGCTTTGTCAGTGTCTCTAGCTCCTGCAGTACCGACTCCATGCGGGCCGCGTCGCCGCTTAGCAGGCAGCCTGACATGAAGTAGTCATATCGCTGGCGCGCCACGGTATCCTCCAAACGCTGAATCGCTGCCCGCGCCACCGCCACGTCATGCTCGCGGCGTCTCAGCGCCAGCTTCGCCTCACACAGTTCGCGCTCCATCAGTACATCGCACCCATTCGTATCCAGCTCCTGGCCCTTTCTGGAGCGACTTCGCAATCTTCGAACAGCACGGGAGCAACACGTGTGCCTTTCTGCGTTTGGCGTCGTGCGCCCCAGAGACGGTGAAAGAGGCCGAGAGAGAAGCACCCCGGTGGATTCTGGCCGATGATCAGCACCCAAAGCTCCGTTGCCTGCGTGATGGACCAGTGAAGCGGTTACGCACGCTGGGCTTCCGCCTCCCATCGGCTTGTGCGGCTCAGGAACATCTCGAAGGGAATAAACCGCCTTTTCAGACTTCGGCGCAACGCCAGAGCAGCTCTTCGTCCTGTCGATAGCGCAAGAAGGGCTGCACCACATGCGGGAGAGACACGGAGAGCTATAAATGGCATACGCCTCAGTCAGCGCAGAGGAATGAGCCCTGCGATGGCTAGACTTGGCGGATGGCATCTCCAGCGCGCTTGGGAGTGGTTTACGCGGTCCCAGCTGGTTGCGGCGCCTGTCGGGCTCCCGCCGTGTGGCAGCAGCAGCTTGGGAAGCACGAGCATCACCGGAGAGCAGCGTCTCACCCGGTGGAACCTCATGTTTTAGCGACGGCGGACTTGTTGGCAGCCGAAACAGCCGTCGAAACTCCCACGTTCGTAGAGCCTTGGAGGTGAAAGTAGGAGTGAGGCACGCAACCCCGGCATCTACAGGTCCAGCTGCCGGGCTGAGCTCCACGCTCTCGTAACCGAGTGGCACGTGTTTCGCGGTTGTGCCAGCGCGCCAACCACTTTCAGCAGCACCCGCATGAAATGGGGCAGGGGACGCTCCTGGTGATCTATTGGTGTCCATGGTATTAAACTCAAGAGAAGTCCCAGCCTGTCTGCCGTCTTGTCGACGGCGTTCTCTACTGGCGATGTGCGCGATGTTGCCAGCAAGTGCAACCGAGTGCATCCCCTCAAACTTCCCCGTGGACGACTTTCCCACGGAGCAGTTGCTCGGCTTTATTGCCTCAGTATCTGGCGACTTTACACCAACACTTCGCTCTATCTTGGCTGCTGGAACAGCATCCGGTACCGTACCCGGCACGGGAAGTCGTGAGGCGTCATGGCGGCCATGGACAGTCTCTGAAGCCCCCGGCAATGATGGTGAACGCGGCATCTGCTCGACGGTTGCCACGTCCTTGCCACTCATGGCGGTGGTGGGTTTGACGCGCTCGGCAGGGCATCCCTCGCCCGGGGTGCCCGTCGCGCTATCGATTGAGCTGTGCGGCCGCACATCACGGCTCGCGCTCGGCTCGGCTTCCCGAGGTGGAGCGGTACCGGGTGAAGGCAGGGGGGGCAGCGGTGCATCATCCGTCGTCGCCCCGCCCGCGGGAGCCACAGCGGGGGCAGGAGGGCTCGGCGTGGACGACGACGGCTCGGACTCGCTCAGTGACTCGAAGGAGTCGGATGACGACGGAGGTAGAGGTGCTTCGGACATGCAGCGACCTGCTCTATCAGACGGCGCGAGCCCACTCTAGCCTCAGTCTATGGCCGGTGGAGGCGCACCGCACGCCACGTGAAGAAGGAATCGGTGTTGATCTATGCGATTGGGTACCGCCGCGCTCGCTACTCAATTCAAGCACGCCGTGCACCCAACCATGGGCTTCTCACACCGTCGGGGTAGGAAGAAGTGGACTTCCCACCACAGTGTGCGGTATCGATGTCTATGCGCAATTGACCGCGCGTGCGTACGTGTTCGTGTTTATCACGGTACGAGAAAGGAGTCACACGCGCGATGGACTGCGTGGCCGTGGAGGTATCGCGGTGTAGCTGTGCCTGCTCCGTTCAGCCTCTCCCCACGCACCCCCCACCCCCCAAGCCATGCACCACACGCCACACAGGAGGTACGGTGCGGCGGAGCCCGTAAGGCAGGGAGGGCGGCAGTTGTAGCAGTCGGCAGCCAGCTGGGGCGGTAGCGGCCGCGCAGAATACACCCCTGCCAGATCCCACCCCCACCTCTCCGCTCTCCAACCTACCCCCAGGGGTCAGCGCTCCCACGGGTGGAGGCGGGCACCTGAGGTCGCTGCATTGACAGTCGCGAGGGATGCGACACACACACACACTTACACGCACGCCACCTCTTAGCCTTGGGTGTGAAACAGGAGCATCCACCTACGTCGCAAGAAAAGGGACAGGCACCGATCAACGGCAAGTCGCGCACGGGGGCCATCTCCGGGAGGGTGTTGGAGAGTGAGACGGAAACGGGTTACCACCTCCTGGTCATATCACCATCTTTTTACGTGAAGACATTTACGTACATTCACTCGCTACCATCGCACCTACAGCAACATCACGCGCTGAATTCGTTTCTACACGATGCGTGTGCGCGTGCGAGCCATCGCGTAGCAAAACTGGTACAGAGGAGGGGGGGGGGGGCAGTGGGGCCACGTCCATCACCGCTCTGCAGCAACACGTGAGTTCAGCCCACGTGTGCATGCCCTGACCCCCAACCCCTACCACCATGCCGCGCCGTAGCCACTAACATGGCCACGGCCACAGCTGGAAGCAGTAGGAGCAGTGGATACACAGGAAGGGGGAATGCCATGCGGCGGGTCGCGCGCCGGGCCCGACATCAGGCTCCAGCTCCACCAGCGGCAGCATGAGGCAGAGAAGGTGGGGAGGGGTGCATGCGTGCTCACCCCCCCCCAAGCACCACCCATCCCCGTGCAGCACACCTCCATGATACCGGGTTTCCAGCCGCGTTACCACCACCACCACATCCCACCCATTTCACCCACCCATCCCACCGTCAAATCGAAACCCCAGTCAAGCAGGTAAAAATGGGACAGCGAGCAACTCGCGAAGCGAACCTATGGGGTTGGCGCAGCGGCACCGTAGACCGACAGGGATCATCTACCCACACCCGCAGACATGTCGGCACGGAATGGCGAGAGAAAAAAAGGGGGATTCTTCGCATCTTTGTTGAGAGTGAAAAAGCGAGAAGGGCATTCACAGTAAGGAACGGGACTCCCTGAATCGAAGAGGGGAAAAGGGCGAGGAAATGTGCAGCCTCTGCAACTACACCAAAACAGGCACTGGCAGTGCAAGGCCAAACCCGCAGCGGCGGATGCGCCCGACGGCTGCGAGCATCCCACGGGCGATGACGGTTGGCTAGAAAGTCAAAGGGATGAATGAGTAGATGGAAGGATAGTGAAGAATGGGCGGCGGCCAGTGCGACACGGGCGCAGCCTGATAGTTCGGTCGCCACGATATCAAGGTAGGTTACATACTGCCCCCAGCCAGCATCACCCATGGGCCAGGACATCGCGCACGGGAACCATGGTGCGGATGAAGGGTGCCCACTCAGCGCTGCCCCCCCCCCTGGCACTCTCGCTCCCTCGATCCCCTGTCAACGCCCCGCGTGCGACGACTCACCCTGCACTCGCGCCGTCCATCATATACAACACGGGAAGAGGGGCCCCATGGGCAAAAACACTGAAAGGGAGGGGGGGACTTCCCCCCGACTCCATCACCGTCCCCACACGCTACAGCCACCCCGCCACGCCGCGTCATCCATCGCCACACTTCCACCACCACTACCACCACTAAAATGGCTTGCCACAGCTGGTAGCTACCCCTTCTTGTCCTTCCGCACCTCCTTCACTACCCATGAAATGCCCGTCTCGAGCCCGTCACCGGTTTTTGCGGAACATGCCTGGATCTGCCAGCGCCTGTCCCGAATGCTGTTCAGCTCCAGGATTTCGGTCAATTGGTCTGGGGGAATCGCCCCGATGAGATCCTGCTTATTGGCGAATACCAAAAGCGGCACCCCCGCCAGCTTTTCCTCCTCCAGTAGGTCCACTAGCTCTTTTTTTGACTCAGCCACACGCTTGGCATCGGCTGTGTCAACTACGTACACGAGCACATCGGTCTCTCCGAAGTAGTGGCGCCAGTACTGCCTAATCGCACGCTGCCCTCCTATATCCCATACATTCAGCTTGAACCCGCCATGCGAGAGTGACTTGATGTTGAATCCCTGCGTGGGCATCAGGTGTGCTATGTCCTCATCGCTGAGCTTCTTCAGAATGCATGTTTTTCCGGCGTTGTCGAGCCCGAGAATCAGAATTCTCGCCTCCTTCGTGGAGGGCTTCATTTTCAGAAGGAAGTCAAATATTCCCATGGCTTCCTTTTCAGGAAGCACCAGTGCTCTGACACGCAGCCACCCTACAAAGCTGATGTACCTACGCCCGCTACTCGCACCAGATACTGGAGGGGGGGGGGGCAGTTTGGAGTGGTGATGCGGCCGGGGTGAAGTGCCACGTAGGTGTTGCTGGGCGGTGCTACTCGGCCGTCCTCTGCCGTCAGCGGCTTCTCCACTCTTGAAACACACGTACACTCACACACATCGTACTACGTGCCACATCCTACCACTACCACCAACCAAACGAAAACGCGGCAAGCAGCGGCGAGGAGAGCATCCCATTTTATCGCATCGCTACCAGATCCATTCACACTGCACTGCGAAAGCACGGCACGCATGGCAGATGTGAAAGAAGAAAGGGGGATCAGCAGAAGGTTCCCCCAACTCGCTCTGCCGCAGCCTTGTTCGTGAAGTATTAAGCCATACTCGCGCGCGCCACCCCTGGCGGGGGGGAGGGGGGAGGGGAGGATATATCTGTGGGGGTTTTGGTGAGGTCGAAGCGGGGAAGTGGCAGAAGAACCGCGCGCGAGTTGATAGCGGTGGTGGCTGTGGCAGCCTAGGGTCAAAAGGGAGTGGAGTCAAAGAAGCAGTGGTAGCCCACTCATCCTCCCAACTTGTCCCACGGTCCCTCCCCCCTTCCGCCATCTACCATCATCAGATGCTCTCCGCCACGCCGATGGCGTCCCACGATGTCAGGAAGTGGGCAAGCGAGGTCGTAGAAGTGCAGCCAAGCTAGGAAGCTCCAGAGCACACAGCATAAGCTACTAGCGAGCGGGGCAGCGAGGGAACGCTGGGCAGCCTTCCACGGGGTTACACTGCCGACCCCCCCTCCCCCGTGACGCCGCAATAAACTCGTCACTCAGCTTCTTCGCTGAGCCCAGATCTGTCACGCGAGTGATGGGTGCGGCGACGGTGGTGGTGCGGCGCACCATCATGAGTCTTCTTTTTTTTCCGCCTACCGCCCTCCACGCCCTTTCCATCGGTGCTGTCAGACCCCGGGGCACCAAGGGCCTGCTGCATCTCCATCAGCAGTGCTGAAATGTTTACCTCGAGTGGCTCAGCCGCATTGCCGCCTCCTGGCTCGGAGGGGCGAAAACCTGAGCTACTGTGCGGCTTGGCCACGGACGGCCGCTCCCTCGACGGCCGCTTGCGGCCCCCCAAGCCATCGCCAGCTGACGCACTTGAAAAGCGGCGCTGGCGATGGTAGCGGGAAGCTGCCAGCAATTCGCGCTCCTCTTCCTCATCGTAGCCGCCCCCTACCGCTGGGATCTTTTGAGTGGCACCACTGACCTGTTGCGGGCCCACCGCGGACAAAGTGCTCTGCCGAGCACACCCCAAGGAAGAGGCACAAGGCACAAAAGAGGAGGGTACGGGCTTGGGGGCTGGAGTACTCGCCGTGGTATGGAAACCTCCATCCGACGTATGTAGGCGGTGACCGGTAGTGCAGTCGCTGTCACTGCTATGCACCGCCGCATCATCCGCATCATCCTCGTCGCCACTGGCGCTATTAAAGAATCTGTCGTCAATACTCGTGCGGTCACCCAGGTTGGCAGCGGCGGCAGCGTTTAGCCGCTCGTCAAGACGAGCGGCTGCTTCTCCAAGAGTCTGGGCTTCCTCTGCTAGCAGCCCACTGATGTCCGCGCTTTCGGCTGGCAAGTTTTGGCGGGGAGTTGAAGCGACGGAGCTTGAGCTCGCACAAGCCAGCTTCGGTTCACTTCCGGTCTCTAGAGATGGCTTAGATGGCTGCCCCTGCGGAGCAACTTCGGGTGGAGAGAATGTGGTAGCGTGCACGGCTACCCTAGGGTGCTCGGGAGCTGGCTCCGTGGCCGCGCGTAGGGGGGCCATTCCACCGGCTGTGATACGGGCAGACGGCGCTGCGGCGAGATCCGGCCCACTAAACTGGCAGTTTCCCCTGGGGACCCTACTAGGTTTGGTGTCGCTGTCGGCAGAGTCGTGGGTACTCTCACCGTCATTGCTACACTGATCATCGTCACTTACGTCATCGAAGAAGCTAGCTAGGATGTCACCGTCGTGCCCCCTCGAGGCTCGAGCCGCTTCCCGCTCCAATTGAGACTTGCGCCGCGCATCATCTACGCGGACGGCGGCCGTGGAACTAGCAACCACGAGACCTTCAGTAGCGCCAACCACGGATGCTTCGCGGTCAGCAAGGAGACCGAAGGCCGCCGGCTCGGTCGGCACGGCTGCGCTAGCGTTCACGTCCCTATGCCGCGGCTCAGCTGGGTGGTTTTGTGCCATATCTCGTTTCTGCGAGAACTGCACCTGCTTTTCTTCAAACTTTAGCCGAGCGCGCTCCGAGAGAAGCCACGCCTGGTGTTGCTCGATATGACGATAGAGTGCTCGCATCTGGCCCTCGAGGGCCAGGATATTGACCATCGTGTTGGGTATTTCCAGGTAGCTGCGCAGCAGCTCCACACCGTGTCCCGACACAGCACAAATACTGATCCACGTCGCCGCCGCGGACAGCTCGAGGGGGGGTGCCGCCCCGCCAACGCCACATGCCATGTTCACCAATGGTGAGGTTACCCGCCGGAGCTGCTTGCTGGCAGCATCCACGTCCAGCTCTGTCACCGCGTGCGGTTTCGCCGCATCCTGAAAGTTCAGCACTAGGAGCACCGCAATCGTGGGTGGGACCCGCTTCGCAGCCGCGACGGCGTACTCAAGCGTCTCCCTTCTGGTGCGGTCGATCATAAACACGGCGCAGTGACAGCCCTGGTAGACGTCAACCGTCGAGGCATCTGCAACCGCGCCCGACGACGACGACGACAAAATGCCCTCGTCCACAACGTCCCAGACCTCCACCTTCGTCCCCTCCCCCTCACTGCAGTTCTGGCCATGGTAGTGGATGGTCGCGGCACTAATCTCCGGGGAGGGAACATACTCCCTGATGCTGTCCCCGCAGCCGTGCCCATTGAGCTGGGCCAGAACGGTTGTTTTGCCGGTTCGCCGCATACCCCTTATCACCACCTTCATGTTAAACCGCGTTCCCTTCTGCAGCTGTAGCTGCGTCTCCGGTGAGACGGCCCATATTTTGGGCCTTGAGAGCCCTGCCCCGGCGACGGGCTCATCCTTGCGGAACACCGACTTGACCTTGTTGAAGAGGGACATTGGCACAACCTCACGGGCTGCACAGCTGGAAAGTGGGGCGGATAGCTCGAATTGACGTGGCGTTCTCGCGTTTGGGTGGTAGAGCGGAGGGGGTGGCGCAAGAGTAAGGATACCATGCAGTTTGCAGCAGCAGGCAGGCAGGCAGGAAGGATGGTAACCGCCTGTTTACCGCGTCTAGCAGCAGTATCACGTGCCTGCTTCCACGGAACAGCACTGTTTCGGCAGGACGTGGGAGGGGAGCGACTGGTGGAGGCAAATGTCAGGAAAGATGAAAGGGGCGCGAGTGGTGGAGGGGGTGGGGGAGAAAGAAGAGGGTGTCGATGAGGAGAGAAGAGGGCAACGGGCCTGGCGGCACGCCACTGCCGACGACCTGCGCACCTCAGCCAGCCGAGCAGTGGAATGGAGCCGATGGCGCATGGGGTGCGCGATGGCGACTTTCGCGGCGGCGCGACCTTGTCGCGCTCGCAAGGCGGAGCGGGTAACAAGAAGTAGTGGGCATGGGGCACGGCGAGGAGCGGCGCGGTGGGTCCTCGCAGGTGGGGTACGGGGAGGCGGGGCCGAGACAGCTGGGCAGGCCCGTGCCGCTGCCTCCCCCCCCCCACCTGCCACCACCACGCCGGGCCGGCACCAATGCACCACACACCAGCGTGGGCGCGACTCTTTGCGGCACCGCAGAGGTGCGCTGCTGCAGCCCAAAACAGCAGCTGCTGCTGCTGCTGGTGCAGCGGTTGTGGCCGGCCGACTGGAGGTACCGGACCCAGCCCGGCCCACGACAGTGATACCGCCGCCGCCACCACCCCCCTCTCCCTTCCATTCGCTTGCCCGCGCTTCATCGTAGGCACACGCACACTCGCGTACGCACCCACACTGGGGCGGGAGGGGGCGACGGCCGACGCTCGCCCCGGAGTGTGGCATGTGCCTGAAATCCATGGGGCCCTGCGGGTCGTCGTCCACACGCGGGAAAATATGCCAGCGCACGTCACCGGCGCGCTCACGTTGAGCAGCAAGAGTAGTTCGCACCCGGGGAGGGGGGAGGGGAGGCGCCCACCCCCCGTGCTGGGGCCCTGCTGCTCCGTCCGCCCAGCCCCCGCACACGCCCCCCCACACACCACTTCATGCGTCATTTCGGGCACCTTGTGTAGAGTCGTCATATCGACCTCTAGGTGTTTGGGGGCAGCGATGCGACGTGCCGCGTTGAAGTGTCGCCGAGCAGGCGGCACCCGCATCGCGCAACGCTTGGCAATCCCCTTCTCCGACCGGATCGATGTAGGAGGCACCTACGACCAGTCACAGGAGAGTGCACAACTTCTTCCGTTTTTTCTTCTCTGGCACCGTCTTCAGGTTGACCCGCCGGGAGCGAGGCTCTGACGCGCCTCGCCCTCCGGTCTCACCTGCTGGGCTGCCACCCGTGGCGCGAGCCCTATCCGCTCCCCTAGACGCAGCGTGCTCTGGCTCAGGCTCTAGCTGCGCCTGCTGCGCCGCGAACGCCGCCCTCTGGGCCATCGCCTCGGCTCTCGCCTGCGCCTCAGCGGTCGCGGCTGCCAAGCTCAGCTGCGCTGTGTATTCAAAAAGCTGAGTGACGTTGAAGTCATCTTTCGTCGAGGTGCGGAAAAACGGCATCCGCAGCTCAATCGCTAACCGCTCCGCCTCCTCGTTCGTGACGGCGGCCTCGTTGGAGAGATCGAACTTCGTCTGGCAGAGGACCATCGTAATGGGGCCACATACCGACTCTACCTTTTGCTTCCAGTTGATTACATTCATGAAACTATCGCGGTCCACGGTGCTGAATGCCACAACGGCCGCCGCTGAGTCACGGTAGTAGCCCTGTGTCAACGCATTGAACACCTCTTGGCCTGCCGTGTCCCACAGCATCAGCTTGATTGTCTGGTTTTGCTCACGAAGAAACACATCCTTCTCCATGAATTCCGCGCCAATGGTCTTTTTGTACTGTTCGATGAAATCGCCCTTCACAAAGCGACGAAGCATCGACGTCTTGCCTACATTTCCATCGCCGACAACGATGACCTTAAGGCTATCCTCCACGCCAACCAACATGCTGAGCAACACGCGTCCAGGCCCCCACGAACGATATCCGGTAAGGACACAACGTCGCTCCTGCCTGCCAGCAAAGCACAGCGTACTTTCCCGACTCGACCCACGTCACTTGATCGGCCCCGTCAAGCCCACAACAAAAACTACGGGCTCTCACTCTTTGGGGAAAGGGGAGGAAGACGCGGCGAGAGGGGAAAGAAGAGGGGGGGGGGCTGAAGGTGTTCACGTAGAAGAATGATACACACCGTTCGAGAAAAAAGGTCGGTCGGTCGGTCAGCACCGGGGACACGGCGGTCACGTCGTTCCGCCAGCAATGCGACCGGCACAGGTCTCTCGGAGCGAACGCAATGGTAGTAGCTCGCGCGATGCTACCGCCGCTAGCCGACCCACTTCCAACTGGAAAAAGGAAGTGGGGTAGCCTTGGCGTAGGCGGAAGGGGGAGTAACGGCTGCTGCAGTGCCTTCCTATCGCGCAGGGCGGAGCGGGCAGCGCCTCGCTTCTAGGAATGGTCGTGGGTGGGAGCAGAGGCGGGCACTGGCGCACGGTATGAGCACTGTGGGGTCCAAAACGTCATGCCCCCTCCCCCCCCCCATCCCTCCCCCTCCAACGCCACAAGACACAAGAGCGGAAAGAGCTGGCAGCGCGCGACGCCGTGTGACAGCACCGCCCTCCTTCGCCTGGCCCACCGCGCCCTCCATGAGCTCATCTTCATGCTGCTCAGCGCCAGGCGTGGGCCCGCGAAAGGGAGCTGGGCGACCGCTGTTAGCCCACTTGGCATCGCCAATGCTGCCACCTGGCCTTTCCCCACCACTCCGGGGGATGGACCGCTCGCTGTACCCACACCACACCCCCCTGTGGAGGGGGGGAGGGAGAAGGAGAGGAAGGAGGCAGAAGCAGGGGTGTTCGGGGCACTCGGAGGTACGAAGCAGAGCCGTCACAAGCACGTGTGAAGGCAATGCACATTGGATACGGAATACAATGGCGAGCAGCTCACCGAGCCCATCTCCAGTGAAGCTCCGGGGAACCAGGTAGAGATACACACGCACGCCAGCGCCAAAGGGGACACGGCTACCAGCTGGGCGAGGATCTGATAAGGTGCAGGGAGGGGTATGCGCGGGCGGACAAAAGAAGCAGGGGAGGGCGGGGGCGTTGATGGGGAAAGACGCGGGAGGTACACCCGGTGCAGGGTGAAGAGGGGCTAGAACAGCTTTCGAGAGACGTCGTCACACGTCCCCTTGGAGGCGAACTCAAGCCCCATCGCCTCGTCGTAGCCCGTGATGCTCCCGATGCCCTGTGCGTAGGCCGCGAGGATAATGCGGCCGGCGGACACCAAAGACGCGGCGCAGCCATTGCCACCGCTCTCCACAAACTTGTCCAAGGCCTGCAAGGACTCGCCACTCGCCTCGAGCCCCAGACCAACGTAGTGCGCCGCCAGCACATGGCCCGCCTCCGCTGCCGCAAAAAAGCAGCGGTGTGCGCGGGGGCGGTCGGGACGAGCACCACCATACCCGTGGAACAGCAGCCATCCGACCATAAACTGCGCAGCGGTTTTTTCTGGGCCACCTTCGGCCCCCTTCCCTGCCAGCACCTCGTAGTACCGCAGCGCCGCGCTGCCATCGCTGCTCTCAGTGAATGGATCGTAGCGCCTAGAGCATTCTACGGCGCCTTCATCCACGATATCCTCTACAATGCTCACACATCGCGCACTCCGCCTGCTGCTACTGGTCCTCGGCGGCCGAACTTCGCCTCCAACGGTGCCAAGGTCCTCGCTCCGAGTCGCTGATGCATGCTGCCTCGCACTAGCAGGCTCTACCAGCTCAGTGGAACTCGACTCAAAGCTATTGAGCAACGGCGCACCCCTAGAACCTGACTGCAGGGTAAAACGAGCGCTACACACCTGTGGCGACCGCGGAGGCGACTGGAATCCGTCGAGAGAAGCCAAGCGCGCCCCATATCCGGAGCTTCCTGCGGCCCCTCGTAACGAATCGCTCGGGCTGCGATCTTCGTTACTCCCGGCCGCCTCCCTGCCTCCATTCCACGAGCTGCTCATATCGCCAGTCACTTTCTGGGCGCCACGTCTAGCAACTGACGGTGTTACCACCGACCAAAAACAGGCCCACCCCCCTATCACCGCTAGCACAGCCCCCTCAGCAGAGCCACAGCGAGATCACGACACAAGGCAACAGCAGTCGCGTGAGGTAACACAACTGGTGAGCGCGCGCCGCTGCGAACGCAAGTGATCAGACTTCCATCACCATCTCCGACCCCCCCCCTCCCATCATTCCCCTTGTGCCTTGAGCAGACCAATATGAAGAAAACCTATGCCGCACCGAGTGCCAAATTCGTGTGGCGAGGAACCGCAATGCAATGCAACTGCCATACCACGCACTTCGAAAGCGACCAAGCTACTTCCCAGGCAGCTCCAACTAGCCTGTCAGGCGAACCTCCCCAGGCGCAGGAGCTGTCCCTCACCTCAGGCGCCATGTCCGCACTGAAATGTGGCAAAGAAGAACACTGTCGAACCTTCATTCGCGTGCCGTTGCAACCCGCGTCAAAGGAGAGATGGGAGAAAAACAGGTGGGCAGTGGGGAGCGACGTCGGGGTGGTGGTCATGCTTTCACACCCCGCCAATCGCCCCTCACGAGCACCTACCCCGTTCCGTCCCTCCCTCCTCCCCCCAATCCGCCTTCGGTCACAGAGTGTTAAGGTATGCTGGATGGAGTCGTGGCGGCATTGTAGCGGCACCAAACTGAGCATCGCAGCCAAAGTGGTGACCGCAGCGATGCATCCACATACGACCCCATGCCCTACGGCGGGGGGAATACGGAGATGCACGAGCGCCTCACATCCCTGGGGGGCTCACAGCCAGCGTCCCAGACGGGACAACACGAGTTGAGAGTGCGCCTGAACACGCATGACCTGCTGGAGGAGACGGGGAGGGTGTAGAGGGGGGAGGGGAGGGGTTGAATAGGGGGAAGGGAGGATGGTACCACGCCGAGCAGCATGACAGTGAGGTCGGTGGCAGGTAAGGGAGGGGAGGGAGAGAGCCTGCCACGGTGGATGCATGCGCCTCGGAAACCCATCGATCCCCCGCCCCTGCCCCCCCCCCACCAACATGCAGGCGCCGACGCACTCACCTGCTGGTGCACCACCATCACCCCTTCCCCCCCCGGCAGCTGCCAGGTTCACTCCTTCCCGGTCCGCGGTTACAGCATCATAGCTGCACACATCCCGCGTAACATAACAGGCGGGGGAGTGGGAGGAGAGAAGGGGGTGGGGGGTAGCGAGCAGGCGGAACGGTTAGAAGTTGCACTTCTCCACCAGCTTCTTCGTCTCCGCATCCAGGCTGGTGGGCATGTCAATCTCGATCACCACGTACAGGTCACCGCGGCGGCCGGTCTTGCGGTCGAGCAGGCCCCCTCCGTTAACCCGCATCTTCCGCCCTGACTTGGACACCCCACTCAGCGGAATTTCCACCGTCGCCCCATCGATGCCCTTCACATGGAGCGTAGTTCCGAGAAGTGCGTGCTTCAGCGAGATTGCCACCGTGGTTTTCAGGTCCGCGCCCATCCGCTGGAAGCGGGGGTGCGGCTTCTCATCCAGCACGAATACCATGTCGGCCAGCACGTTCGGTGGGTAGCCCTCCACGCAGCCGCCTTCTCGCTCAAAGCGGATCTTCGTTCCCTTCTTGTACCCGGGCTCCACATGAACTTCAAAGACATTCTTCTCCTCTCCGCTGGGCATTCGGCGCGCAACGCTAAACTTCTTGGTGCAGCCCGTGAATACCTCCTCGAGCGTGCAACCGAAAGTGAACTCTATCGGCGGCACCTCCGCCATCGGCGACGCTTGGGGAGAGTCGAATCCTGAGGTGAACCCCCGGGGCCCGCCGAAACCCCGAAACACACGGTGGAGTCCCGGGCCACCACCGCCAAAGCTTTCCCCGCCAGCAAACGGGTCGGAGCTCCCGAAGAACTGTTCGAAGACTTTGAAGGCGTCGCCAGACGAAAAGTGATATGCCTGGCCCCCTCCTCCGCCCTGCGAGAAGGTGTGGAACGCCCCAGGCATGCCCCCACCAGCCGCCCCACCCGGGAACGGCCCAGCCTGGGGGCCTGGACTACCACCGGCACCGCCCTTTAGGCCCTCCTCCCCGTACATGTCGTATACCTTTCGCTTTTTCTCATCACTCAGCACATCGTAGGCCTCGCTGACATCCTTGAACTTCCGCTCAGCTTCCTCTCGGTTCGTCGGGTTTTTGTCAGGGTGGTGTTTCAGCGCCAGCTGGTGATAAGCCTTCTTGATGTCCGTCGCAGTGGCCTGCCGCGACACGCCGAGGACCTTGTAGTAGTCGACGCCCATTGAAGCTCCCGGTCGATGCGAGCGGTGCCACACGAGTCAGTAGCCACGCGCACAACAGAGAAGAGTGGAATTGGCCAGTCGACAAGTCGGACGCCTGACAGAACCTGACGGAGCGAGAGAGTACCAAGAGCGGGTCGGAAGGGAAGGTAGGGAAGGTGAGGAGAAAATAGGGTCCGTGAGATTTGAAATAGAAAATAGTGACCCGCAGCTGCAATGACAAGCAGGTGCGAGGGCGGTGAAAGTGCTCTTTGAATGGGCGGTGGCGGTAGCCGGAGTGCGACTTCTTTCCAGCACCGGGTCCCTGCTGCTCGGACTCCGCCGGAGTGGTTGTGCGTTGGGGTGCGAATGTATGCGTGTCTGTGCGTTCGGTCCCCTCTGCGAGGCCCTCTCCCCCCACCTCAGCGCGGCACCCCACCGGCGCCGCCCCGCCTCCTGAGGGTATAAAAAAATATATATACAGAAACATTCATCGTCAGCGTCCGCAACGGTCGAGAGGAGCAGCACGGCTCAGTGCGCCGCAGCAGGCACACCCACACACCCACATACACACACCACACATCGCTGGGGTTGCGGCTACAGCCCCCTCCTCTCCTCCCTTCACCGGCCCAACTCCCCTCGCTCTTGCACCGAAGGAGGGCTGCCGTGACGGTCGGTGTCTGTTCCTCACATCATCGCTGTGGTATTACTTTCAACCGTCGCGCATCAAGCCATACACTTCCATGAAGGCATAGGCTTTCGCTTTCGTGTGCGTAGGTGGGTATTGTCGATTAGATGATTGTGGCTGCTGCTGTCGTTGTTGTTGTTTGTCTGTTCTGTAGCTACGTTTGTCGGGGAGGGAAGACCTTTCGCTTTTCCGCACCGCGTTCACAGCTGCCATTTGCTTCTGTTCGTTGCCGCCTGCCGCTCACCGTTGCTGCAGGTGGCCTGGGCCCCGGGGAACGGTGGAGGGGCACGCGAGGGGGTGGGAGTGGTACCGTCACCCTGCCTGAGCCAGCCGCCGCCGCTGCCGCCGCCACCCGCCCGGTAGAGGGAGGGGGGGGGG
>PGOM01000027.1:136794-168853 GCA_002921335.1 Paratrypanosoma confusum | reverse complement strand
CCCGTCCTCCCCTCCCCTCCCCTCCCAGGCCAGTGTCGACTCCGCCCTCACGACACCCGTCCGCCCCACCACTACTCCGCCACCCGTCTCACGCACACGCACACCCCCCTCTTCCTCCCCGTCCGTCTCCGCACCAGCTTCCACTTTGATCCCGGGGGAAATCCATCTCGTGACGAACAAGAGAGGGAGAGAGCGAGCAATTCGCACGCGGTTCACCGCGTTTACACGCCCCCGCCAACCGATGTGGGAGCCGTGGCACGGGACATCACCGCGAAGTGGCCCCCACGAGCCCCCTCCCCCTTGACTTTCCCACGGCCTCCAGTGCGTCCCGGGTAGCGGAGTAGATGCACGCGCCAGCCAGACCCGCGGCGTGACTGTGTGTATACTAACCTACCGACCCATCCCCACAAACACACTTTTACGCAGCTGCCTCCCACCGCCAGCTAAGCAGTTTTCAGTCGGCATCTGGCGCAGCGGCACCCGAAACAGACCATCCCGCCTTTTAATTGTGAGACAGATGGCCTTTAATAAGAAAGCCGAGCCCTACACCACTGAAAGTTACACCGGAGACAAAGATAATGGCAGCACACACCTTTCCCAGTCGCGCGCGTGAGGGGTAAGTCACTGCGTACCCGTCGTAATTATAGAACGCGGAGCGGCCAAAATTCACCCAAGCGATGATCCCAGGGCCGATTAGCATCAAAAACAGACCGAAGAGGGTACCAATGATGTCAATAACGATCGATATTCCTGACACGACTCCGGCGATGGACACGGTGGATGTCACGATGATCAGCGCCTCCACGACGATCGCAACGCGCGTGGTCGTCTCCGGCGCACCTACGTCCACGTCTAGAGCACCCAGGGAAACCTCCTGCCCGCCCAGCGGGCCACGACCCTCCGCGTAGTCTGCGAGACGGCCCAGCTCCGCCTCCATAATCTTTGTGTGCTCCGCCCAAGTGAGGAGCATCATCACCACGCGATGCAGGCCACGCCGCGCGCACACCGACAAGATCGGGTACACGCATGCAAAGTGGAGGAACAGCCCTAGGCGGCCGATGTTGAGCACAACGTCATGGGTAGAGTAATTGCCCACGATGTCGCCTCCCGCTGCCGGGTCGGCCACCTCCGCGCCAAACGTCAGGTAGCCATAAAATCCAGTCAGGAGGTAGCAGCCCACAATGATTGGAAATGCCAAGCCAACGGTCGTCATCATCGTCGCTGGCCTGCGATCGCTCAGCTCCTTGTAGAAATACGGGACATTGAAGTGGTAACCAAACGCCACTCCAAAAGTCGACATCGTCTTGAAGACGCCAGTTCCGAGGTGAAACCAGTTGATTTCACTACGGTCGCGCGGCACCACGTTCACATTGCCCGTGGGGTTATGGTAGTCGGTAAAGAAGCGCACAACAGCGCAGACAACGATATAAAAAATGGTCACAAACCCTAGGAGTGAAGTCCATTTCAGCTCGTTCATTGTCCTCGAGCAGCTCAGGAAGAAGAAAAGAACCCCGGAAGCGATCAGCCAGAATGTTGGCGCCACAACGATGCCACTGCCATGCAGGAAGCTTTCCACCACAGGGGGAATCGAAGTGGATATCACGCGAGCGTAGATAATCAAGGCGCCATAGTTGTTGGAAAACACCATCATCTCCACGAGCAAGGTGATGATCCGGCGCAGCTTCCGCCTCCTGACCTCCCCTCGTTGGTGCATCATGCGTAGCTCATCTGTCGCAGTAATTCCTGCTTCCGTTTCGCTGAAATTGTCTGGGAGGTGAGGATGGTCCTCCTGGCAAAACTCATCGAACGTGCGCGGCGGGTACAGCGTGAAGGACAGCACCTCCGTGTAAGAGTAGCGCCCGGTGGCATCGCAGCCCCTAACCAGCGCGTAGACCGCGAATGCCGATGCAAATCCAGAGAAGAGAAGCAGAAAAATGCCGACCACGACAGAGGAGTTGTAGAATGCAAGCGGCAGAGACAGCACCCCCGCTCCCATCACGTTACACAGTGTGTTAAACGTCGTCCCAGCTACCGTACCGTCGCGTTCTTCCTCCATAGACACGCCCGACATCCGTCGCACCAGCTCCTGACTGAGGCGGTCCTTGAGCGACAGCCGCCGAGGCAGCGCGTGCTCGTCCATCAGGTGCCCTGTGCTCATTTCGACACTAATTGCTCTACGCCTTGACCTCTTTCATCGCGACAACGATAATCTGCCCGGTGGACCCCAGACATGCCTCCACTATCTGCTATCTCGGCCCAACGAAGTTCGTGAGCAGGATCGTTGGATGTTTGCGGGCGAGCGGAGGCAGCAGGCCATCAAGGGGCCGTCTCACGAAGGCGTAACGAAGCAGCAAACCACACTCATCCCCTCCCCTCCCCTCCCTTCCCCTTCCCTTCTGCGCATTCATCGGCGCGGCTTGGGATCCCACCACATGGAAACGTGCACGTGGTCAATGGCACTGGCACTGGCACTGTTGGCGGGGTGGGTGGGGCGATAGTGGAAGTGCACTTACGGCTGAGAGAGACCGGTGTCGCGGTGGAATGGGGAGAGGGGAGGGGGGAGGGGGAGCAGCGACGCGAAGGAGTATGCGGACTGCAGCCTCCCACATGCCATGCTCTGCAACCGCCGCCATGGCCATCCAGCACCGTCGTTCCCCCCTCCCCCTTTTCCACCACCACTACCACATCCCATACGCTGAGCAGTATCGGGTGCCATCCACAGCGTGAAAGCAGCGAGGACTTTCCTTGCGCAACCCATTCCTTCAGTGCGTAGGGTGCCACCTCTCGAATGCCTGAACGCATTCATCAACCGGTGCTTGAGGAGAGAGGAAGAGCCTTTTGGTGGCGACGACGATATAGAAAGAGGGCAGGTATCCGCGGCCCGACCCCCTGGAGCTACCAAAAAGGGCACCAGCCGGCGAAGTGAACGCACAGGTTTTCATGGCTTGTCGCCTCCTCGATCAAGCGAGCCACCTGCTGCTCTACCTGGAGGCCCTCTCGCACCAGCGTGGGTGTAAGTCCAACGGAAAACTCACGCCCCTCCAGCTTCTGCTTAATGCGCTGCAGTACGCGCTGCGCTTTCTTATTCTGGCGCACACTCTGCTCCTTCAACCGGTGGCTGCGAACGTACGTTGAGGTGCCAGGAGCCGCACCTCGGGAGCGCTTCACTGAGCGCTGCGCATCCTCTGCATCGCGAGGGCTTCCAGGATTGGTACTCCGCCGCCCTCGGCTGAAGGACTCTGCGATGGACATGTACGTCCCCGTGCCGGCATTGTCCCCACCATCGGCGCAGCGATCACGGTTTCCCCGCTTTGCTGACAGATTTCGGCCGCCCGCTTTGCCGCTAGCTGCTGCGGCGCCGTCGTCTGCGATATCGTCACCCTTCTCGCTGCACCGCCACCACGACACGAGAGGGTCGTGGACGAACGCCTCCAGCATCGCCAAAAGACTGCTGCTTTCCTCGCGGAGCACCTGCATGACGGTGGTACAGCTGTGCCGAAAGAAACCCTCGATTCCACCCATCTCCATCGCCTTGACCAGCATCCGAGTGAGTCGAAACGGCACTTTCTCTGGAAAAGTGTCGCGCTCCTGTGCCGCCTCGAAGCAGTCGCCAAAGTCGATGTGCACCACTCGGCCACTGAACGCATGAATCATCAGATTCGATGGATGGCGGTCACCAAGGCCGAGAATGTGCCCCACCATCGACATTGTCGCCAACGAGCAGACGTACGTCGTCCGACGGTCGAGCCACGACTCAGCACTTGGCGCACGAACCCACGACGAGCGCGCTAGGTCATTCCCCTCCGTGTTCTCCAGTGCGTACTCGAACGGCTCGACGTGCTGCATCACGGTGAGGCGGCCCAGATCGTCGTACATGCTGCGCATCAGGTTTAGCTCCGTCCCCAGGTACTTGGAGTGCACACGATAGTCCTTGATCAGCTGGTGGAGCGTGTCGCAGTTGTCGACCCACCCGACGAGCCCTGCGTTGTCGCTCAGCGGTGTGACGGAAAAGGTTTGAATGAGGCAGTCGCGGCGCTTGGTTGTTGAATGGCTCTCAAGCAGTGTGTTGACCAGCCCCAGCAGCTGCATGACCCGCTCGTCCAATCGCAAATCTTCGTGGCCCTTGAGCAGGAACTTATACGTCTCGCCATCAGAGCCGTTCATGTAAATTCGTCGGGGGTGCTGCTTGGAGCTCATTACGCGTAGCGTGCTTTGGAACGAGTGGATGCGCGGGAACACACCACTCTCGCGGTACTGCCCGGGGATGGCGATAAGCAAATTCTTCCCGCTCTGCAGCAGCCGTGGGCTTATCAGTTGCATCGCGAGCGATGACATGGAGTTGATCTGATTGTCCATCCGCTCCACAGCCGACTTGAAAACGCTCCATGCCTCGTCCATGTAGTACATCTTGCCGAGAGTGGCCGCCTTCTCCACCAAATCGCAGGCACTCGTCAGCGTCGCACCGAACTCGGCCACGAAGTGCGTCTCCGCCATGGTCTGCGGCGACGCAAGCTGCGACAGCAGCGGCTGCAGTGTCATCAGAACCACATGGGCATCGCGCTCGCGCCCCCAGAGAAACCACGCTCGCTCCAGCTCATCAAACCATAGCTCCGTCCACAGCACCGCGCACCGGACCAGCTCGGTGCACACCAAGGTCGCCTCGCTGACGAGAACACCGCCGTTGTGGTGCAGCTCCACGATTTTGCTGAGCACCCGCTGGCTCGCCGCCTTTCGCAGCGACCCTTCCGTGGCTGCCGCCGTGCTCATGTTCCCAACGTTCAGCGGGTAAAGCAGGGCCTGCGGATGAGTCGTTGCAATCAGCACCAGAAGGTAGTACACCGACTCCATCACAGCGCTGTTTGGCGTATAGATACGCGCAACGATCTGCGGAATGACCTTTAGCCACACCGACGCACTCACCCGATACACGCTTGCCATTATCGCCGGGTTACTCTGAATGGAAAGCAAGGACCCGTACGTGAACCACAGCGAGAGGAAGCCAAGCGCGTCCTGCAGGTTCTCGGACAAGCACGCACTACGAAGGTAGCCGTCAATCGCACTCGTGACAATGTGCTCCATGTGCGGGGCCAATACTTCCTCACCCTGCACGTCCGACGCAGATTGCCGAGAGGGCTGCTCCAATGGATTGCCCTGCTGATGTCGCTGCTGCTGCTGCTGCTGCTGCTGACCCCACTTGGCGACGATGTCATGGTTTAGGCGCGCCCATGTATGCCAAATCCAGCCACTGCTCGAGTGCAACTCCGTGGCACGGTGCAAGTGGTGGAATACCGTCTCCTGTGTCGCCAGGTCAGTGCAGTAGTCCGGGTACACCCGCTTAGCGAGCCACTCTCCCAGCTTGGCGTGGCATACCCCAAGATTCTCCACGAACTTTTCCCATGACACCATCATGCCAGGCGGTATTGCCGCCGGCTCTGCCTTCAGCAGGCACTCGACCTTGTCGATGTACGCCGCAAGTAGCTCGGTCGCTCGCTCGCGCTTACGCGTCTCGTACACGTGCTGAAAAGTCGCGAGCGCGACGGCGGGCTGCGGGAGGTTGCGCTCATCCTGAATTGCCTCCTCCACCGATCGGTTACCTAGCAACTTCCACAGCACATCGTTGGAGACCCGGTCGCGGCCATTGATGCGTGAGAGCGAGACGAAGCGGATCCACATGCTCAGTTCCTTTGCGGGATCTAGGACCAGCGTGTGGTTGGCCAGTGTCCCTGGCCACCCTTCGTATGCCATCCCCTCCAGCCGCCGTTCCCACAGATTCTGCCACTTGTGCAACGTTTCTGGGTGGCGAATGACGTTAGCAATCTCCTCCAGCTCACTAAGCTGTTGAATTCCAACAAAAATGCCATACGCCCGGTCGTAGCTCTCCGCCACCAATGCCGAAAGCGTTGAGTCGAGACGCTTACGGCACAGCTTGATCAGCTTCTCCGCTTCATGAAACTGGCGGTTGTACGTCGCAAGCACCGCCTTATAGAACAGCTGCGTGGTACCGACGTAGCTGCTCGGCGACATCTGCGAGGTCACCGTCGCCATCTCGTCCCAAGACTGCATCAGCCACGCGGCGTGGGCCCCCATCGGCGCGAGCTCCGCCACGTCCTTCTTGCTGACCTGCGTGCTGAACATCTTCCATGCACTTAGGAGACGGGCGTAGTCGCCAAGAGAGTCCAGCGATCGCATTAAGCCGACCATGTTGCTCACGCGGTTCGGCTCCATCCGCAGCTGCTTCTCGTACGCCCGGTAGCTTTGGGTCCACCACTGCAGCTTATCGAACCACTGCGCATCCATACTCCGCAGCAGATGCTCCTCCGGCTGCCCCGTAAGCTTCGAGAAGTTGTGCTGCACATACTTCAAGATTCCCTCAGCGCTCTCCCGCTGACCTAGGAGGTTGTAGAAGTAGATGCTCTTCTCGCAGAGGTCCATCAGACCCTTCCACTCGGTGGGAGGCAGCGGCTTGGGTGTGCCCCGCATGTTGCTCGCCTCGAACTCGCGCGTCGTCTCGAAAAATTGGATCTCCACGTAGTGCAGCGCCTTGGCATACAGGTTGCACCGCTCGCTGCTGCCCATGAGTGTTTGCAAGTCGAACAGCGAAATGGCGGAGAGGTAGCTACTGCTACTACCAGTGGATTTGCTCGAGGGGGCACTGGGCGGGATGTAGCGTGTCTCCAACCGCTCCATGTACTCCGCCAGGTTCAGCAGCTCCTGCAGCACCTCCGATGGGATCTTCTTACTCTTCAGCACCGCAGTCAGCCGATTCGTCACGTCACGCCGCACATCTTCGCTCATCTCACTGTAGCACGCCGCAAAGGCGGAGTGGAACATATGCCATGCGAAGGGCTCATGCACCTGTGCCAGTGGGTATGCGAAGCCGTGGGAGTACGACGGACTCGCACGCAGAAGCTCCACGGCAAACTGACGCAGCCACTGCTTCCAATCGTCCTCTGTGTGGCGGTCATCTGCGTTGAGCGCCAGAAGTAGGCCCTCCACAGATGCATCCTCAATTCGCTTGCTACGCGCACTTGAAGGTCCACCGCGCCCCGCAGAAAACGCCGCATCATCACCCTGCGATGCGGCACCAGTGCCGCCAGAGACAAGGTGGGGGCGCCGCAGACGAATCGACTCTCCGATCAGACTACAGAACTGCTTGAACTTGCCGCTACCCTCACCAAACCTCGCTGCCACAGCAGGCAACACCACCGGGAGGAACTTCTCGAAGTCGCTGCCAAGGTACTGCCCAATGAGTAGAAGCGCTGTCCACGCCGCAGCGCTCACCTGTTCCTCCGCCTCGCGAGCAGATGACGTTGCGGGTGGCCCTTGGGCGGCTAGTGGGCCACGTCGCGAGTCCATCTCCTTCAACACGCGACAGAGACAGTGAATGCAGCGTGCGGCGTGCGGCGAAAATGCGGCCATTTGCTTCGCGAAAGACACGATGGCGTTGATCGCGGCCAGTCTGCACGGTGCCGAAAACACAGGCGACCCTGCCACTTCGACGACACGTGGAAGGATGTTGTGAAGGTGGTCCTCCAACATCTTCCCCAGTGAGCCAAAGAAGTTCAGAATGCGTTCGCAGCTCAGCGAGTGCCGCGGGTCCATCATGCCCACGAGCGGCGGAAGAATGGTAGATATATACGGCTTGAACTCCTCGTGCAGCGAGCGCCGAAGCTCGAGAAAGAGTCCCAGCGCCTGGGAGAGAACATCAGGATCACTAGTCGAAAGGAAGTCAGTGATGGTGCTCAGAATGACTTCCAAATGAATTCGTATGTGCTGCTTTGCGACGCCTACCAGCCGCGTGAACTGCGCGAGAAGCTTGTCTCGTACTTTAGGATGGGCCCGCGCATGCTGCAGGAACGTTGTGACAACCGACGCATAGAAGGGCACGAGGGCCCCCGCTGATATCTCTCGGCACGCGAGGATGCTGACGACCGCCTCCACTGCACGGATTCCCTGCTCATCTTGCATCGACGGCAGCTTTAGCGCTTCCAGTACCTCCCTCAACACAGTCTGGGCTATCGCCTCCTCGCCACGGTTGCGGTAGTATGAGACGCTCTTTCCCTCGTTTCCAGAGCGGTCCCGTAGAGCTCGGGCTGTCTCCTTCACCGTCAGAGGGTCCACCGCACCGATGACCCCCATCAGCTGCAAAACGTCCTGCCGCACCGGCCACGTTTCCTTGAACCCACCGTGCAGTGCGGAGAGCAGTACCGGGAGAAGCTGAGGGAACTCGACGTAGAGAGACACATCGTGGGTGGCGCGGGTGATCTCGGCGAGGGCGCGTATGGCTTCTTGCTTTTTGGGCAGCCATGAGGGGTCCAGGATATGCGAGATGACACACGGGCGGATGGCACGCACCATCTCCACGTCGTCACCGTCTGCCAGGCGCACCAGCTTTCCGATGCAGAATAGCAGGGCGGTCAGCACTGTTGGGAGCTGCAGTGGGTCCTGAAGGCTGCGGATGCAGTCACGAAGGAGGGCCGAGACATACGGCTGCGCCATCGTCGGCGCCGCCTGAACAACGGTGCCTAGCAGTGTGATGGCGTGCTCCTGGGTCTTTATGTTGCTGAAATACTTGATTTCCGTTGCGCACTGCACCATGACATTGCGCAGCATATGGAAGACACAACTGGGGTTCCGCTGCGACACACGGCCCAGGAGCGCGACAACAGCCAGCCGATTCTGGTGCTTGTCGTGGAGTGCGGGCAGTAGCGCCGACACCAGCTCATGCGAAGCGAGGGTCTGGTCGTAGTCCGCCGTCAGCTTCTCTAGGGTGTACAGCCGGATGTCGCTCTCGGGGTCTGAGACAGCGGCACTGATGAGCTGCTTCGTGATGTCCACGATCAGCCGCATGTGGCCGTGGCCTTGATGTATCATGACGCCACCCTCGGTCCGCGTGCACGGCGACTGCGGGCCTTCGCACCCCGAGAGCAGTAGCTGAAAACACAGACTGATGGCAGCCCGCCGGACTTCCTCGTTGGGATCGCGCACGAGGTCCACCACCACCTCAGAGAGAAACGGCAGGGTCGAGAAACCCGTGAACTCCAAACTTTTCAGGACATTCAGGCACGTGAGCAACTTCTGCGTGCACGCCTCCTCGAGAGGATCATCTTTGTGCGGAAACATCGGCGCGGCGATTCCAGCAGTGAAGGCGTTTGCCCTTCGCGGGTCGGTGCTGCCCAGTTGCGGGCTCATGCCTGGATCGCCAGCTGATGCTGGGGAAGGCGACCGCTGGGGACCCGGCACGGCACGGCATTTGTCACCCCACCCACCCCCGCCAGTCCCACCGACTGGCGCCCCGTCCTCCTTCTGCGAAGCGCTGCTCACGGGTGACGCGGTAGAGGAAGCACCTCGGTTGCGGCTATTCCTCACCCAGAATATCTGGGCTTTGGCGGTGTCGAGCATCCGCGACAAGCACGTCGACCGCAGCTCAGGAAACGCCACGCATATTCTTGCCACATCCCGCGCGAACTCCACAGTCGGCTGCCCGGCAAACAGCGGCCCAAGATTGCGCTGCAGAAATGGCCGGATACATTTTGGGCTCACCGTCGCCATCGTTGCAAAGCACGTCACGGCCTCCGGGCGACGGTCCCTCTTAGGGCGGTTCACCATAGCATTCTCGATGTGAATCATCATGCGATCAGCGAAGACCGGCACGAGCTCAGGAAGGACCGCTGCCAACTTGTCGACCATCAGGAACATTGGGCCACGTTCATCAGGGCCGCTCGTCGCACGAAACACGCACGACGCCGTCGCGACAACATCGTTGAGAGTCGCCTTCACAAACAACGCGCCATCGAAGCGCGCCATGAGAGGGAGGGTTTCGAGGATTTCGTTGCGAATCTCCTGCGGCATCACAGCGAAGTCACTCGCGATGCTCTTCGCTACGTGCTGCCACACTTCGTTGAACATTGCCATGGCGCGTGACGAGAGAGTGAGCGCTGGGGCGCCACCCGCATCTCGCTTCCGCGCTGTCGTGACGATGAGCACGGAGCAGAAGATGAGGAGCGCGGCATGCTGTGCTTCCTGTAGTTTGGACTGAACCCCCTTTCCTACGTCAGCGAGCAGCGTGTCTGTCCACTCCTGCCACCGCGGCATCGAGTTACTAGCATACGACGTCTGAAGCAGGAGCTGCAGTGTGATCGCTCCGTGCTCGCGCACCTCCGCGGTGCTACTGTGAATGAGGTGCCGCGTCAGCTCGAATGTATCTGAGCCGCTGACCGTCACGAGATTTGGCGTGTGCCGGAGAATCTCCTCCACGAACAAACTGGTGGTCAGCTCACGAGTAGGTGTTGGCCTCTTCTCATGGATGATGGCAATGCACTTCTGCAGCCGGGAGGATACGATGCCCTCCGCGATGCTGCTCCCAGCGACCAGCAGCTCCCCCCAGACCTTCGCTGCCTCGAAGGCCGACGACACGGGATTCGCTTCCTGAATGACAGTCTCCAATATCGTGGAAAAAAACTGCGTCCGAGCGTTCACATCGATGTACTCGACATTCATTAAAGCTCGGATGCAGAGCCCTACCGCGTCGCGCGTCTCGCGCTTCGCCGCCATTTCCTCCAGCTGCCTGTTGATCCAATGCTGCAGCACCTTGGTCTGCGCGTTGTGCGCATTGTTGCGATGGAACAGCGAGTCTCCCTCTTCCTCGATGAGGTGCTCCAGCTTGATGATTGCCGACGAGAGCGCGATACCCGGGCTCGCGCAGATCTCCGCAAACACCGGCCGGAGCTGCCCGACCAGAGGATGCACCGAAACCTCCATCGCGGCGGGACCCGCCCCCTGCGCCGCAACGCGCTCGACTTAGCACCAGCTCCGCACCACTCACGCGTGCACAAGCACGTGGCTGCTTGCCTACTGACACGCCGCACTCTCCCTCCCCACCACACCCAGCCACGTGCCAACTATGTGCCTGCGTTACTATTTTCTGTACTTCGTGAGAGAAAATGGGAATCGACACTCGGGTCGCCCCATCCCCACCCACCCACCCACCTCCCTGCCCGTCCTATCTGCATGCGCACTTGCGCGCCAGCCAGGCAGTGGCAAAGGCGCAATACCAATCGCTGCAAAGCAAAAGATGGCCTGGGGGTGTGCCGTGCGTCGTCCCCAAAGTGTAAACGGCATCGTGGTAGTGGTGGTGGTGGTGGTGATGGTGGTGACCGTAGAGGTCTTCAAGGCTCGATAAAAGTGTAGAGAAAAAAGAGGCGGAGCACACCTACACGACACTCAGGGGGGAGGTCGCGGCGCAGCACTGGCTAGAGATCTGAGCGGGTCTCCGCGTGGTCGGCCGTTTCCCGCCCCTCCTGGAAGCTGCCCTGCAACCGATTTATCTGCTGCTCCACACACTGACGAAGCACACGCGCGACTTCATCCACGTCGAACTCGATGTAGGGCGCGGCGATGGCACGATGGCCCGCGTCCTTTGCGACGAGAACTCGGTGGTAATCGAGGCGCAGGGCATGCGCGACATGGGCATAGTGCTGCGCCCCAATCGTCGTGAAGCCGATCTCCAGCACACTTGTGTGCTCCTCACACGCCACCATGTTGGAAAGCGAGGCGCCGTGGACCCCGACGACGGCGACCGCCGATCGGAAGAGGCGCAGTGCGCTCGTCAAGCTGTACCTTGCACTCTCAAACAGAACTACCTCCACGTTTAGTCCTGACAAGCGGGATTGAAGGGCCTTCAGCAGGGCCGGCTCGTCGTAGTTCCGCATTGTCGTGCCGGAACCCCGGGCAGAAAGGATCACTGTGTACCTACTCAGCTCTGAGGCGCCGGTGGATGCGGTAATCCGGGCGGAGGGGAGACCCTGTGCATCCAACGCGGCGTGGATGTCCTCACGTGCGAAGCGGAGGGCCTGTGGTTCAGCGAGCGAGATGCACGCATTGCCACTACTGCTAGGCGATGCAGACTGGCTCTCCCCCTCCACGGCTGGGCACCCTTGCAGGGGCCACGTCACAGCGAAGAGCTCCCCCGTCACCCTCGTCCGCTGAACGTGAGGCACGCGCCGGTTGTTGTCGAAGAAGACCCCACGAAAAAGCTCCTCAAACGTGTCGTTCACGAACGCAGGGACGAGGGAGGTCGTTGGGTCCACCGGAAGCAGCAGGGTGACACCCGCCAGCTCTGCCGCAGACATCATTCGCCGCGCGACCGAGAGCCGCGGCAACACCTCGCACATCCAGTGATAGAAGGCATCAGCCGAGAACTGAACGAGAGTCAGCGCCCGGTGCACCACCACGGGTGACTGTTTGGTGGGCGGCTGAACGTAACGCATGCTCGAGCTGAGCGGGTCCGCCTCCACGGCCAGCCGGTCGCACACTTCATGTGTTCGCAGCGTCACCACGCCGTCCCTTCCCCACACCTCCGACGGGATCTGCAGCGCATTCAGCGCCATATCATCCTGGCGGCGGATCTTCACCATACCGCTGGGCAGCCCTGACCAGTCGGCGAAGCGGAAGCTGCTGTTCATGCAACGGTCAGCGCGCATCCGGACCTTTTTGCTCGGGCTCACTCCGAGCCCGTAGACAACAGCCATGGAGTACTTCTGCTGCGCCACCTGCGCCGCCGAGTGGAATTGCTCGAGCGCCGACGCACAATATGGCTTCGAGTATTCGCACAGCATGACCTCGAGCGTGCCAAGGTCATGGTAGATGGCATCCAACCTCACCAAGTTGGCGGTGCTCCGTTGCAGCTCAGCCCAGTGGTGCGCCTCGATCACGTTCCCCGTGCCCCCTGCATAAGCCATGTCTCGCTTCATGGAATACATACTGAACTGCGTGTCCCGAATCCTCGAGTCGATCATCGCGGCGAGCTCCCCCTCCCCATCACCGAGTAGCCCCTTCACGTCATTAAAGAGGGCCACCGCTCGCTCGTACGCATGCGTGTTACTTAGGAATACCGCCAGGTTCAAGTACGCCTGCACCGCCTTCGGCTGCGCCGCTACCGCCACGTCAAACAAGCGGTGTACCCGCTGTGAGAGCAAGGCCGCCTTCTCCACGTCCCCGCCATTGTGCGCCACTGCTACCGCCTGCGCCGTAGTCACCATCGCATCGCACAGCTCATCGTACGACAGCTTGGCAATACCGTCTACCTCGCTGTCCCACGGGGAGCTAAGGGCTGAGCGCGTGGTATAACATGGGAGAAGGACTCCAGCAACAAGCCCAACAGCCAGCAGTGCTACCACGCTCACTTGGCAGTGAGCCCGGCGAGCCATCGACGCGGCTAACTAGCTTGAATGCCTCGTGGAACTCTTCTGCGTGAGCGCTAACGAGCTACACCATGATCCAGCACATCCAGCGCCACCCGTTTCCACGTGAGGAGCCACAAGAGACGAGACAGACGTGGGGGGTGGGGTGGGGCCTCCACCTGCAAACCCGATCACACGGTCGTGCGCAAGTCACTTGGACTGGAAGCCAACCCTACTGCTGACCAACCATGCCCCTCCTCCTCCTCCTCCCTCCCCCCCCTTCACGCCCTTACACCAGCCACAATGATCGATCCGCCACAGTGACACATTTCGAGTGCCACATCTGCTGCACGGCAAGCCTCCCGGGGCCGATGTGACGTGACGTGGAGAAAAGTAGGGACATGTAGACAGCCTGCAAAACACATGGAATGTGACTGCAAGGAATACCGCAGGGTGGAGTGAATGGGGGGCTGACCAGTGGATAGGCCACGGATGGCTGGTGGTAGTGGCACTGGTGGTGGGATCGCTAGGAGCCGGAACAGCGCGGACACGATGGCGGCGAGCAAAGTGGGTGGGGCGTGCGTACCGGCGCCACAGGCCGTACGTACACCCACAGAGGAAGACAGTGTACCTCAGTAGAACAGAGCGCACATTACCCGCGCGGGCGGGGAGCGCCCCCGTACCATCGCGGCTTTGGACACGATTGGCGACCCTGGCCAATGGAAGATTGCAGACGACGACAAACACGTAACGACCGCGGAGCGCATCATAAGTCGCCCGCTTCCAGGTCCAGTGGAAAATACAGACAAAAATACGAGGATGAAGCCCTCCGTCCACTCCATTTTTTCGTCCCTCGGACCGCTCTCCGCTCGCCCCCCCTCCTCCCTCTCCCCCCTCGCTCACCTCCCTCATTCCCCACCTCCCCCGCACACCTGGAGAGAAGGGGGAGTTACCTGCACAGAGGGCGGTTGTCAAGGCGGTGGTGCATAGCAAAAGAGTCTCCGCCGGAATGTTGTAAAAGAATGAGGCAGTTGGAAGGTGATCATTCAAGCGGTCTACGAGGCCCCGCCCCACTTGCAGCGCCACTCCGCTCCCAACGCACCTCAACACTCCACCACCATATCCACGTGGAAGGCGATGGCGCCGGATCAGATAACAGCACAACCAGCAGCTCTGGCTTCACCACCCCCCTCCCTTCCGTCCAGTCAAGCTCCCCACCTCTACCAAACCTCCTTGTCCACCTATTATCCTCACCAACCTCGTGTTGATGAGGAGGGTGGCGGAAAAACCGCATGCCACATTATCAATGAATTCCTTTAGCTGCGAAAAGAGTCCATCTGAGAAGGGCACGGAACGCACGCGACGCGCAGAAGGTTTACCCAGTCCTTTTTGATGCTGCAGGAAGAAGATCTGGGGCTTGACTGGCTTGCGGCGGTGCGAAGCACCCAGCCCACCGACGCGGATGACGTGGACGTACATGAGAATGACGCAGGCCGATGGCAGCTGTCATCGGCCTGTCGCAACGCGGCCACCAGAGAACCCCCCCCCCTCCCCTTCCGGCGCACAGCGAAACGCACAGGGAGTGGCGAATGGAGAACAAAGACGCCGCGGCACGGCAACCCGACGTCGGACTTCGCGCTGCGCCGGTACCGCAGCGACTGCCCCGCACCCCCACCCTAACCCTTCTCCATCCCTACCTCAGATACGCTGCCCTTTCCCACGGCCAGCAAAGCCCTGGGAGCAGTGGCAGTCAGCTGCGCTACTTCAGCGAGGGGTAGCGCACATCGGTCCACACCAAGTAAGCTCCGAGGATGCCGGAGACAATTCCCGCTGAGAACTCGACGGTCTTGTACGGGTTGTACCACGACATCCACTTGTAGTACACGACCATGTCGCACAGCGAGCGGATGACACCGATGGTGGCGAGGTATTCCTCTTTTTTCGCCACTCTCAACAGATACTCAACCTTGTAAGCGGCTCCATTCACAATGGAACTCGCGGTCGGGGAATCGACTCGTCCACAGGGTACCGGCGCGGGCGCCCGCAGCCCCGTTTCCTCCTTTGTGGCATTGCTAGCCCCTCGTTCCCTCAGGGCCTTCAGCTTTCCTCGAGCCTGAAGGAGCTTCAGCGTGTCTAGCAGGGCAACGCATGTCAGCGACAGCGACTTCCAGAAGCGGTATCCATATGACAGCCGCTGGCGGCTCCACGAGTGCATGAAAACCTTCTGGTAGTAACCGAAGTCTCCATGAATCTGTTCCAGGGTGCGAAACGCAAAGGAGAGCGACAACAGAATTCGATGGGATATGGGCATCGATTCCTTGCTGCGCAACACACGAAGTGCGGACAGGAGCGAGAAGAAGTAACGCCAGTGGTTTGTCAGCATCCGCGTCTCAATAATGCTGTCGACTAAGCGAGAGTAGTTGAGGCGAGCCTCCGGAGACCTGGCATAGATCATCAGGAGGCGGAACACCCCCACTGCAGACTTGAGAGTCATATCGAGACCGACGCCCATGCGCATGTACGTAGGCACCGCCTCGAGGAGTGGCACCGGGGCCACTGAGGCCGGCTGCTGCTCGTGCTTCATCGCTGCCGCGTTGGCCAATGATCGATGCAAAGGCAAATACCTACGACTTCCACACACCGTGGTGTTCGCAAAAGCCTCCCACCGCCACCAGGAGGTGGTGGACCACGTCCTCGACCCGTGAGAAACAGGGAGGACGAAGCAGCATCCACGGTGTGGCCTTGGGAGTGGCGGAGGGCGCAATGCCAGTACAGCACCCCACACCTACGGCCCTTCGCACCAAGCGGCCACGTGAAGGGGGAAAAGACCTCTTCTGGGCAAGATGATGGCGGCTGCTCAAAGAAGCGACGGCAGTGGCTCCGGGCCTACAAGTGTACACTTCGATAGCGCGCACCCAGTGCAGTACGTCCCACGTCATCACCCCGGATGGTGCAGAGAGGGGATGAGCCACCAGCTTGACCTGGGGTAAGGGAAATACGGAAGGAGGGAAAATATGCCACGGTGGACATGGTATAAACCAGCACCAGCAGTGTCTGCAGGGTCACCCACACAAGCAGGCTGTGCTACGTGGAAGGTTTGGTGTGCAGTGCCTGAAGCTTCCGCTCCTCCTCGAAGCTAAACAGCCGCTGGGCGGCCTCCGCCTCCTCCTCCGCCACATGCAGCCCAATGGCCTCCTCGCCAAGTGGTGTCATGAAAATGCTGTGAATTTCATGAATCGCCTGGGCGCTGTTGGCATTGGACGCCGTCACTCCGAAGAAACTCTTCTCTGCAGGCTCGATATCAGTGACAGTGACGCACAAAACCGCGTTCCCGTAGTCTTCCTCAAGCGGCTCGTTCCCGTAGTGAACGACGTAGTACACATTGAGCTCCTTCCTCTCATACCGCAGTGACAACGTGATGTGATACTCATTCACGGTACCAATTTTGCAAAACCCGCGCCGCGTGCTCTTCACCTGGTCCACTCCGATATCCTCCGTCCCATCGCCAATGAGAAGAGAAATCTCGTTCGAATGATCCAGCACGACTCCAACACCAGAGAATCGGCGGTGGTACCCGAAGAGGTCCGAGCCGACCGCTGGAACGGTGCGCACGGGCTCCATTACACTCCACAGAGCCAAGCCCCCATCGCTACCATCAGCGAGCCACGCACTGTCACGCTGCCGCATCTGCAGCGTAACGTTAAGCTCGAACGAACGAATGTTATTCGGGTGCCGGTTCCACAAGAACCCCCGCATCGTCGGGTCCGTACCCGTGAGACGAACGTAGTCGTCTGTGACTACGCTATTGGACCCGAATGCCCAAAAGTACATACCGTTATCCCAATACTTCTCGAGCATCGGTGGGTATAGCGAGTGCATTCGCAAGTTGTCCTTTCCCATCACAAACCCGGAGCAGCTCGGCAGCAGTGCCACCGCCAGAACCACAAAGAGGAGCAATAGGAGGGACAGATGCCTCTGCTTCGCAGCCATCCGGTCACGAGGCAGCGTATCAAGACCGATCATCGCTGCCAACGACTTGTGCGCCATGGCACCTTGCTCTACCTTGCAGCGTAGCACCACGATCCTACTGTGCACGTGCTGGTGCGCCAGGGCAAAGAGAGTGTGAGTGTGCTCCTTCACAGCCACCCGCCGTGCCAGGTAGTGCTTCGCACCCCAACCACCACCGCAAGCACACACACACACACACACGCCTAGCGTGGATACACATCCAGAAGCAAATTCAGGAGGTGGATTCAAATCGCTGGTAAGGCAATGCAGAAGTCCCCGCCCACCCCCCTGGGCGCCGTTTCCCTCCCTAGCCCTCCCCCCTCCCCTCCACCATCCCCATCCGCGGTAGGCCGGGAGTGACGCGTAACACAAGTGTGTGGGTTGGAATAGTTTGGCGAGAAAAAATTGGGTTACGGATACATCGTTTACAGCACATCCCTGGCAGCCAGTCGCGTCAAAGAGCATCATCCACGCGGAAGCGCGGACACTGGGACAGCGACGCCTACACAACCAGAAACAAGGGTGAACAGGACTCAGGCCACACACACTGTACATAATCCAGAGCTACGTTCTCAAGAGGCTTTGAACATCCCCCGACCCAGGCGTTTCCCCAGTAACTGGCGGGTCCTGCGGACCCTTCCGATCCGTCCTACTCGCTCTGCACCGGCACCGCCTCCGATTCATCCAAACGGCCGTCGTCTACGCCAACGAGAAGCTGAGGCGTCGTCTCGTCTGTGTCCCGTGCATAGAAGTCCGTGTCAATGTCCAGGCAATTCTCGATAGTGTAAAAGAGCTTTTCTTTCATGTTGTCAACGGTCGAATAGTCTGGCAGCTCAATGGCAAAAAAGCACGTGGCGGCACGTGGCAAGAGGGTGTCTGGGTCACTCTGAGACACGATCGGAAGCACGCGCAGCTTTACAGGCATCCGCTCGCGCCCCGAGACAAAGCGCAGAAAGAGTCGTCGCTGCAAGGGCGTCGCGTCGCCCAGCGCCTGCCAAAGAAAGCCGACGCGGCGGTCATCAGCGGACACACCCTCAAACGACGCCCCGTTCTTCAGCTCCTCCACGGTGTAGTCGGGCTTGCCACAGATCATGCTCTCCAGCTCCGCGGGTGAAAGCAACGCGATCGCCAGTCCAGGAACGACTGCCAGCAGTCCCTCGCTCACTTTTGACGCCTGCAGTCGAAATTCGTTGAGCCGCACAGATGCCAGGCGGTCTGCGTACTCCTCACAGTTGTCATACGTGACTCGAATTGACGCCCCATTCTCCACGAGCTCCTTCGTGGTCCCGTCGCTGAGGCGCGTGACAAAGGTCTCCGAGTCGAACGTTTCCTCGAACACTTCCCGTGTTGTCGTCTGCCGCATGTTGCGAAACTCACGAACACACTGAAGGCAAATTCGATCCACATCGTCCAAGTCGTTTTCCGTAACCGAGTAGTTTCCTACCAGCTTCCAGAACAAAGGCGGAAGGATGATGTTCAACGGCTCAGCGCTGCGCATGGCACCGCCCATGATTTGGCCTATGAAAGTGAACATGGCGAGCTGCTGAGGACTGGTCGCCAACGATGCCGGAACCAACGCGTCGCGATGCGTTCCCGTGTTGTGCACGTTGTTTCCCGTAGGCACGAAGAGCTGCAGCGCGGGGGTCATCAGCTCCTGACAAATTTCACTGAGGTGCTCCCGATACGGGCCGCCAACATCCTCCGCCCCCTCCCCGATGAATGACACACTCCAAAAGCGCTTGTTTGTGCGGAAGATCCGCGGGTGCTGGTCCGCGATAAGGTCGAACGTCTGGCCAAATACCGACATGGCAAGAGACTTTCGGTCAGCGCGGGCTTTCGAGCGGCTCACGACAATGCGGAACCGCTCGGAACGGCAGTTCGTCTCCTTCAGAACTGCGGCACACACGGTGCTTCGAACTGTGGTAAACAGCAGAGGCTTGCATGCCAGAAGGAACGTCGTCGTAAAGGTTTTGTGGGACATGGTGATGTTGATGAATGGAATGACCCACTCCGCGATGCGCGCAAACGCCATCAGAACGGTAAATGCTTCCCACACCTCCGCGTGATCGGTGTAGTCGCTGAAGATCTCGGTGATGATATTCTCCGTAATATCCTGGTGCGACCGGTTCCGCTCCTGGCAGTAGCTGTCCACACGCTTCACCACTTCGAGGTACTTCGACGCGCGTGCGCCCGTCAAAGCCCCTGCATCGATCCTCCATTCCAGCGTCAGCCGATTCGTGCGCAGGGCCTGAAGAGAGCGAAGCACAGTCTCCGGACCCATCGCGGAGTAGTAGGTGTCGATACGCTCATTCCACGAGTCCGGCACCCCAAGCGCCAGATAGCCGTCTGGCTTGTACTTGAACGCCGAGGAGCCAAAGTTGAAGACGACGCTGTTTCCGCACCGTAGCGACACCGCCGGTGCGAAGCGGAGCCCACCGGGGACGCCTTGGAACACGGAGTCGCCCAGTAGAACATCACCCACATGGCGACCGTTGCACGAGAAAAAAATGCGGCGGTTGTCAATATCGATGGCACACCCAATCACGTCCCCGTAAACCCAACGCCTCACGGTGGGAAGCGCCTCGGATCGTCCGTTGTGCCACTTGACGCGCCGAAAGAGGTCCACCGCCCACGACGTGGGCGTATCACCAACTGTTCCCTCCTGAAAGTGGTCTGCCGATGCCCAGCCGATCTGCATCAGCCCTTGCGAGAGTAGCGTCACTTCGTAGTACCACTTACCCCCTGACACGCTGCAGTTCGCGCGAGCACTGGAGAAGCGGACACCAGCGTTGCGCGCAACAAGTTGACTCACGGTCACGTCTTCGTCGGCATCCACTGAGACGAGCTGCGGCCCCTGTCTGTCCCCCTTTTTTTCAAAGGGGTCCTCTTCATCATGGATGAACGCCGGCGGCGAGCCACCGCCGTCGCACATCATAAAGGCTGCCACATCGCAGAACGCGCGGATGTGGTTATACGGGATCAGTGTCCCCAGCGATAAATTGATCGAGTCCAGGGGAAGCGTCTTCTGCGGAATGTCGAAGTCAAAGTACGTTCCCCCAAAGTTGATGCCAACCCCCTCGCCCGACCCCATGACGAAGTAGGGATAGAACTCCACCACCGGGGCCGGGGTGTCCCCGTCGCTACCACTGTCCTCCACGCCATTTCCCCGATGACCCGGCCCTGGTGAAGCCGCCGAGGCGGCAGGGGAATCGGATGCGAGGTGCGCGAAGCTAATTACCACCGAAGCCAGCAGCCCATTGACGGTGAACGAAATGGTCCGCTCATCACCATCGATGATGACGCCGACGACGTCCTTGGACTTCCAGATGCGCTGGGTGCCCTCCGGACAGTCCTCCTCCCTGCCCCCCGACGCCTGCCCAGTTTTGCCGTTGTATGCAATGAACGCCCGCTCATCACCGGCATGGTCACCTTGAGGATTCTCGCCACCTTTGAACGGAATAACCCCGATGAGTACGTCGCCTGCAGCCGCCATCTTGACCTCGAAGTACCACCGTCCCCGCGTCACCGCGGCCAGTGCAATAAACGAGGAGCCGGCCCGTTCACTCCAAATCAAAAACGTGTGATCCGCGTTCATCTCCACCTGCAGGTTCGTCGGAAGCCGGTGCTTCTCAACGTACACACGCTCACCGACACACCGGCTCTTGTAAAGCTTCCGCTGCTGCTTTCGGGCACGCGCAAAGCGCTCCGTGTCTGTTAAGAGCGGCGTGTCACTGTTTCGGTGCGCCTCGAGGGACTTCGTGCCTATTGACCACAGCAGCTCTGCACTACGCAACGCGACGTAGAACTCAGTCACCACCTGAACGAAGCGGCAGTGAAGATGGAGGTTTGCTTTTCGTCGGTACTGCCGCTCGGCCATGCGTCGCATCTCGTGAAGCGAGGACAAGTCAGGTGGGTCACTCTGATAGTTTTCAGCGCTCAGCAAAAGATCAGTGATGCACGAGAGTAGCACTCGCCGGCACTTCCCGGTGTTGGCACTCACTGCCGCGGCCATTTGATCGATACATGCCCGTGAGGTAAACACCGCTGGAAGCTCACTGCTGGCATTGTGCAGTGCAGTGGACAACACGCAGCGGATCATTCGCGCAGCCGCCAGCTGCTGCACTGCGTCGTACACGATGACGACTTTGTACCCCCACTGCTCCACCATCGACTCGATGCGCACGTCAAAGAAGAAACCACTCGCACGAATTTCGAGTGGCGTCAGTGCATATCCTGGAACCTGTGCTATGACGCTTGAGAGGCTGGGGTCGCGGTAAAAGGTCACCAGCATCGACGTGGGCGTGCACCGCTGGTCAAAGTGAACCTCGTACATTGACTGTCCAGGGACCTTGACCTCTCGAAGAGGTTCCACTAGGGACTTTGACGGGTGCGGTGATTCGAAGGTAAGTGTGCGGTGAGACTTCTGCGCCACGCGCAGCAGCTCGTCCACCGACTCTGACACAAAGTGAGACGCACGATTGGTTTTAATACAATGCTGCAGCGCTGCTGTCAACAGGGCCAGGAGCTCCGGATTGCCCTGCATTACCGCAAGTCGCACCACCCGGCGGACGTTTTCATCGCATATGCTACTGATCTCTCGCTCCGTCAACGTCGGCAGAGCACGCAGTAGCACACTCGATGTGTAGTACCCGATCAGATGCTTCTCCGTCGACACCAAACGTCTCAGCTGCTCGATAGCGCTTTGCTCACGCAACTCCCGCCATCCGCTAACTGAGTTGTCCGCATCCTGCAGTACATCCACAACAAACAAGTCTTGATCGTCAGCCTGAGCGGTGAAATCGATCTCGGATTGGATTGCTGGGCGGAGGTTTCCAGTGACCCGACTTGGCTGTAGCCACACGATGTCGCCCACCGGGGTCACGACGAGTTGCGGTCGCTCACCCGCCATGCGACGACTCGTGTCGATGCGCCGCGCCTCGCAACGGAAAATCGTCACGAGATCGGCATTGTCGAACGCCATTTCCGCCGCTTCCAAGCCAAGCTCGCTGATCGTCTTTTCGCTCAGCGCAGCGTCGACAATGCGAACGCGCCTAAAATCACCGCGAAAGCGATTTGAAGTAAGATGAGGAACCCCTCCAAGGAACAGCGCGTCCTGGAGCAGGCAGCCCGCCACAGGGCACGGCACTTGCCCACGCAGTTCACCATCAACGTACACCTGCAGTATGTCCACACGCTGGACGCAGGTCAGCCGGATCCAAGTGTGCTCTGCGATTTCGCGCATGTCCACCCCCACGAGCCTCTTCATGGAGTCCACTATCGTGTCCTCGTGCCATGCCACCCAACCAAATAGAAGGCGCCCGTTGGACAGCTCCAGCAACAAGGCGGAGCTATTCGCCCCCCGCTGGTACATCAAGTACTGCGGCTCGTCGAGGGTGAAGGGACGCACGAGCAGGTCGATGGTAAAGCTGTGTCCCACCGGTGCGGTTCCGCTGACGCTGATGTAGCCGTTCACGAGTCGAATGCCATAGTACAAGTCGCTTCTGCCCTCACGCTCGCCTTCGACATCACCGTCCTGGTTGCAGTCACCTTCGCCGTGGTGAGCACCGTCTCCGTCACTCGTATCGTCTTCGGACATCTCCTCCCCGTCGGTTTCATCATCGTTTTCGTCATCTTCATCGAGCTCATCTTCGTCATCGTCCAAAAAGGGTGGCTCCTCTGCCTCAGAAATGCGTCGAAATGGCATACCCAGCCGACTACCGCCGGAGTGTGGGCTCTCGCCATCATCCCTGATGCCCCCTCCGGTCAGTCGCTCGTGCCTTGATGGGAGCGGGAGAAAGAGGTCACTGTCATCCTCCGGCCCGAGGCCCACCGAGTGGCTCCGCAGATCGTCAAAGGGCCGATCGTGCCACAGCGGACCTCCCCCACCTTCACCGCCAGAGGAGGTGTCCAACGGCTCCCGAATTTCGCGACCCAAGAGCGGCGAGCCAGAAACCCCCATATCCTCCACCTGTTGAGAGTACGACTCAGACGAGGCCCCCGCCTCAAAAGACGCAGAATCAGAGCGAGGTTGCCCACTTTCAACCGGCGACCAGGCTAGATTGCTGGTGCTGCGGAGCTCAGAAAGGACGCGCAGCGCAGTCAATTCGTTGAACCTGGAGGTTCCCAATGCTGCGAGAACCGCATCCACTCCAAAGCCACGTGACGTTAAGTCGTAAAGAATCTGGGCGTGGCCTTCGCCCTCAGCGCCTCTGAACTCCTCTTGATCACTGCTGAGCATATGCAGCGGCTGGGGCGGCAGCCGCTCGCTGAACAAGCCCCCTCCCCACATTCCTAGGAGGCAACACTGAGCCAGTAGCTCCGTAAGCATGAGCTTCTCCACCTTCACCACTGCATCGGAGACGTCCGCGACACACGAAAATGCAGCCAACGCACTGATAATCTCCGTCGGTATATCAAATCCAGCCACGGAACAACGCCACACCGTTCGTGCCAACCGTGCCGTGAAGCTCAGCTGTCTGACCGTCAGCGTCACCTGGAAGCACATGCTCGACGCAAGCTCTCGATTCAGGCTCCCGTGAGCCCCCCACTCCCGTCTCGCTACCTCAAGTATGCACTGCGCTTGCTCATGGTGGTGAGCATTCCCCCGAGCTGGAAACGGCTCCTCTGGCTCAAAGAGCAGCGAAACGTGGGTCATGGACAGGAACTTCGTCCCACTCTGCGGGTCAAGAACAGTGCACACTTCATCTTGGAGTGCGTACGACACCATCAGTGCACGCGATGTCACCTGCTTCCTTTGCCTTACAGTGATTTCGTCGCCGCCGACGACAAGTCGCGGGAACCCCTCCAAGACGTGGAGAGCCAACAGCCCATCATCCGTTTTGCGACCAAGGTTACTCATGAGCCACTGGTGCAGCACGCGGGACCAGCTGTGGTGTGGGTGGGAATTAATGAATTGCAAGATCGACAGTGCCGTCCACGCTACGCCATCTGCCCATACGTGCGGATTGGCGGTCGGAGGCTTCATCCAGCTGTCCGATACCTCAACCGTACACAGGCCGAGGAGTGTTGAAATGACGTGTGTTGACGCCGTGTTCCACGACGCCTCAGCTTCTGTGGGTGGATTCTGGTGCATCAGCATCGCCCACGCGGCCAGAAGTACACCCTTGATGCTCGGTGGACACGACGACGATGGGTGCAAGGCAATGTCCACCGCACGCTGCATCACCGTGCACAGAGCGTGCTCGTTTTTGCGGAGGAACGGGGCGCTCAGCGTGAACAGCAGCTTTGCCAGGACGGTCATGTGGCTGCAGATGGTAATGACGTAGAACTCCGCACTCGGAATCAGCAGCGATCGCTCGATTTCCGCTCCCAAGGCCTCAAGGCACTGGGTAACGACCTTGACCACCGAAGAATACACGCAGCCCCTCCGCGCCTCACGCTGGGCCTTCGGAGAGACTGGAGAAGTGTTCCCCCCCCCATCTTCATCCTCTCGCTCCACGCTACCCGGAGCCAGCTGCGCACTACCGTTGCCCAACTCCACAGCACACAGCACAGATCGCATCGAGAAAAACCGAAAGACTTCCCAAGCCTCGTCACCCAGTTTCCGCTTCTTACCTTTCCGTGAAGGCGGCAGCTGCGTGTACAGGAAAGGCGTCGTGCCGAAGTTGAACTGCATGATTCCCAGCCCCTCCATCCCCGCGACCGGGCAAAACTCCGTGAACTCCGTTGCATTTGCGGTGGCGTTGATCCGTCGGCCATTCTTCGTCCAAAATATTTCGGATAACGTGTCGCTGAGAGTCCAACCGCACCCTACAACGTCACCCGTTGATATGACAGTTCCCACTGCCTTACCCGTGCTGCTCTCCGAGAACAGCAACCCTTCCTCGAGCTGTAGGGCAAAGGAACCTGGATCCCAGCCTGGTGGGCGGGAGTAGCTGAAAGTTGGCTGAGCAACACCGATGTAGCACGAGCATGCAACGCCCATCTCAATAACCAGCGCTTCGAAGTAAAATGTAGCTTGTTGACGGCCTTCCTCCAAAAACCACCGGCATGGTGCGACGCACGAGCCGCGGCTTCCCAGTCCACGAAGCGTCAGCCCTGTGCTGCCTACCAGTAAGGTAGGTGCCGCACTAGCTTGCGTCAGCACAACACGGCGCAAGTGATCTGGTATGTCTCCGTTTAGACGCGGTCTGCCAATATGCTCACGGTTCTCCAGGGACCACATTGACCTCAGCGTCTCCGCCGTGTTGGGCGGCATCTTCTCGAGGTCGCTGGCCTGCCACGGGGCATTGATCATCGCAAGAACTAGTTCGCCACACAGGTGCCGCACCCCTGACCGTCCCTGAGCAGCGTTGTAGTGCTTCAGCACTGTATCCAGCAGCTCGAAGAAGGCGGTGCGTATGCGGAAGAGAGTTTCTCCAGAGCATCCCTCAATACCCTCGGCGTAATGCCAGCCAGCGAAGGCCTTCACCATGACAGGATAAACCAGTCGCCGCTGAATCTCGCTGACATTTGCCTCAGCTATCAACTGGCGAAGAAGAGACAGTCCCGTCAAACGATTTTTGGCCTTTTCGGTGCGCATCTCGATGTACTGCTCAATCTCCCGACAGCTTGGATTTTTTGTTTGAATGAAGGTGGTCGCCAACGTTCCCGTGTCCGTGGCACTCAACGGCGTTCCCGATGAAAGAAGGACCATCATGGCTTTGAGATTTCGAAGAGTTTTCCACGACTGAAACATCCGTCGCCACTGTTTCGAAGACGACAGGATGCCACTTGAGTTGGCACCGTTCAGAGAGCCACTGGGCTTGTGACCTGCGGCTGCATCACCCGTTGCGACAGCAGCTGCGGCGCTGGTCGTCACCGATCTCACCTCTCCCCGGGCCCTGTGGGGCTCGACTAAGGGGATAGGGGCGTCGTCGAGCGCGTTGCACGGCTCGAACCTGGACAAAAACGCAGCCCGCTCTTCAATTACCATCAAGTTTTGTGGGTCTTCCTGCCGCTGCGATAGAAGCCAAGGGCGCAATTTGCGCACAGTTTGGAAAACATCTCGAAGCCCATCCTTAGTGGCGCGCACAAGAGTAGTTGTGGGTAGCAGAACACTGGAATAGGCCGCTAGAAGATGCCGCTCCACACGGAGGACCTGGGCATCCTTGACAACCCTCAGAGACATTGCCTCACGATCCAGATCCTCAAAGACTTTAGATGCCGACCCTACACCCAACTGGATGTTCATGATCGCCACATCTCGAGCTGAGTTGGATTTCCGGAGACCACCACGGAACAAATAGCCAGTGCTCTCGGAAAGAGGCGGGGCCAGGACGTCTGCCGAGACGACGATGGAACAACCAATCTTTCCCAGGGAAAACGTAATCGCTGAGGCCAGCTCAGAGATCCAGTCACTAGCCCCAGGTAGGGCCTCCACGAGCGACACAAGTGCGTCCCTACACGAAATTACGTATTGCGAGAGGTGGCTCAGTGTGGTGCTTGGGAGTAGGGGCAGCATGATGGTAAACGACGGGAGTAGTGCTCCCACCACTGTCTCCTTTAGATGCGCCGTGATCGTGGCGACACGATCGCAGCTTCGGGGCGTAGAGGGGTACGGGGTATCACTCTGTTGCCGGGCCTTCCGAACAGCCTTGATGGCCACGTTGAGGGCCCGCTCGCACACTTTGAGTAGCATTTTCGAGTAGCTGTTGACCATCAAGACATTAACTGTCGACCTTGGGATGCTACCTCGACGCCCCGTGTCTCCGCGGGCTGCCTCAAGTCCTGGCCCAGCCTTCAACGCTTTCGTAGCCCCTTGCGACTGGCCACCATGATCCGAGGTGCTGAGGCGAGGGAGCTGGTTACTCCCCGCTCGCCCTGATCCCGCAGTAATGCGAGGGCTTGTTTCATCCTCTGCAATGGTGGCGAAGAGCATTTCTTGAAACACCTCCAGAGTCATTGTAGCCCGCTTTGCACACGCGAGGACAGTTCCCACGTCCGACGCTGCGTTCCTCTCGTCGCCAATGGTGGAGTGTGGTTCAGCGGCGATCAGCTGCTCGAACTGAAATAGTGCCTCTTGCATGAGTGACGAGGTCACCTGAGTGACCTTTTCAAACTCGCTTGTATTTGACACCATGGCGTTGACGCGCTGTAGCGAGCCGTAGAAGCTGACCACGGCATCAAACACCAGCACCTCCCGGTGGCCCAGCCTCGTCTTGGCGCGCCGTTTCGCCAGAAACTGAATTCGTGCCTGCTCGTCGATTAGATGACAAATGCAAAGCCGTAGCAGGGAAGTGTCCCACAGTTCTGGCTGAAAAGCGAGCCAAAGCAGCAGATGCCTGGGCGACCGCATGCGATTTTCAGCACCTTGGAGCCTTTCTGCCTCAGTGATCATTGCAAAGCAATCCGAGAAGCGATCCCCTAGCTCACGCCTCGCATAGGCTTCATCGCCACGGGCACAGTGAAAGAATAAATTGGCCCCGATGAGGGTGCTGATGTGGGACACAACTTCGAAGTCGAAGTACTCCAGAACGGCTTTCTCTGCAACAAGGAGAAGACTTGCGATCACGCCCTCTGACGAGTCCACGATGAGCGATGGGATTCGTGTTGACCATGTTGCTTGGTCAACAAGGCATTTTTCGGCCCCAATCACCCGCGCTGCATACTCCGCGCACCTCTTTAGCATCTCTCTCCCACACGCCCATACAGTGGAGTACCCCATGTGCGGCACAATGGGCAGTTGGCTCTGCCGGTGCAGTTCCCATGAGAGTATACGGCCTTTGCTATCATTCTTCATCGCAAACACTTGAATCGAGCATCGCTCATCATGGTACGCAATATCCAAAAAAGATGTGGATGCTGGCAGCGTCAGAGTCGTCTGTGCAGCTAGGAGAAGGGTGTCCGTTGTGTACTCGAACAGGAACACCGCTGAGCTCTCTGGGAAGGCGACAGCCAGGGCGTGGTGGGACTCGCAGCTGGCAAATTTCACTGCATGAGGGCTGCCACTTTGAGCGTGAATGGCAATTGGAACAAAATCATTCACGAAGCGAGTCCCTTCCGGTGCAGCGACGGGATAAGTATCGACAGTACTCCAGCGCAGAGGTACCTTGGGCGACACTAGCGCATGCCCCTCGAGCTTGGAGTAGTCGGCGATTACGTTGCCGCATTGCTCATCAAGGGGGAAATACCCAGTTAGGCCCATTTCGTCTCCCTTGAGAGATCGACGCGCATCACGGTGCAAATCGGCGGGAAGGCGGCGGTGATCCCAAATGCGGACTTCAAGAACTAGTCCGACGAACTGCTTCCCAATAATGCAGGGCGAGTTCGAGATGGCAAGAGGAGAGACGATGGCATCGGCCACAGCTACGATCGCGTCGTTCAGCCAGAGCTCCCACTTAGATCCAGAAAATACAAGGGCCACGTGCCACCACCTCTGGCAAACGGTCAGCTTTCCTGGGGACTCAAACGTGACGCAGGAGGAGCCCAGCTGCGGCGTACGGGCCCCAGCCTGCCATAAAACCGACCCGCTGCTCGAGGGACAAATCTCCACAAATACCTCGTCGACTGTTTTGTCGCCGATTGACAGAATCGTCTGGTGCTCCGACACCGCGCAAGGGTACACCCAGCACTCGATTGTGAAGGGCTGAAATGATTGCTTCAGCGAAGCCCTCCCAACTCCGACCCCTGAACCCTTTGTAAAATACATGAATTTGTGTTGTGCCTTTGAGGCACGTGGTACGCGGCGTAGAATCGCTGGCGAAGCTGACGACGCTGCATGTGGTGCTGCGTAAGGGACTGAGAAACTCAGCGGCTTACGTGACGAGAACACTTCACTCAAGCGAGTCGTGAGGACGACGCACCGCCCTGCTGAAGGTAGCTGGGGAGCAAGGACTACGAGAATATTCAAGATCTCGCCTGCAACGAGCGAAAAGTAAAAATGCTTGCGACATGCTGATTTCTCCTCAAAAATAAAATGCAGTGAGCCAGTACTGGCAGCAAGATGATGGCGTTGAAGAGGGGCTACGCCACCACGGCCCGGAGAATTTCGACTTTTTTTATTGGCCTCCGGAGAGAGCCCGCTGGCAACCTGTAAGGTGGCCGACTCAGCCGACGAACGCGAGGCGCAAACCTGCCGGCGCTCGATGAGGAAGGTTGCGCTTAAGCAGCCCCCTCCGCTGGAGAAGTTTCCATGCTGGCTCCTCCATGTGGTGGCGTCGGGCTGGATAATGAGGACAGAGTTGGGTAGGCTATCCGCCAAAATCACAGTGGATTCGTCCTCACGGAGCGATGCAGTGCCAATTGTGTACTCTGATCGAGGGTATATCCTCGTGCCCATGAGCCCTTTTACGTCATAACGAAAAACCTTGCTTTTTTTCGTGATGAGCCAAATTCCACCACACAAAAATATTTTTCGCACGTAAGAGTTACGGCTGGTCGCGTGACCGTCCGCTACGGTGCGGGGCACATCGAATGCGCGAGTCAAGAACGCATCGGTGGAGGTGGACAGAAACGTAGTGGTTGCTTCCCCAGCAGGTGGGAAAAAAAGTTTCTCAAGAGCCGCTGTCGCATTTGGGGCGAGTAAGCAGTCGGACACGGCATTCAGCGTCCCACTGCGTATTGCCAGAGTCATTTCTGCGGAAAGGTACTCGCTCTGAAGCGGTGGTGGGAGATCCGCACGGAAAAACAGCTGCTTTAGCGCCTGCAGAATTTCGGCGCATTCGGAGGGTGTCGCCAATTTCCAGTCTACGAGCTGCATACTTTGCATAAAAACAAACAAAAGCTCTTCCTTGCTTGAGTCAGCAGCTGAGCAAAACACAACAATGGTCCGAAGCAGGGATACTGCCGTGCTAGCGTGCACGTCATCCGCGGAAAGCGAGGCAGCTACGGTGACGAGTCTGCTGTTGATGGCCTGTGCTGCCTCTAGTGATCTTCGCAAGGCCGCTGTCCTCGCAGTAAAAAGCTCCTCCAGAGCACCAGTGTTTCTGCGAATGTCTTCCGCAATAACCTCGACCAAAGCCGTTGCATATTTCGTGATTTCCGCAGCGGTGCACCTTAGTAGTGGGACTTGAAGTTCATCCACGCGTGGACCACGACGGATACCGCCACCATCGGTTTCCCCCATATCCGCCTGTTTTTCCTTCTCCGTTTCTAGGATATCCGCAACACTAAGCAGCCCCCAGTCGCTTTGATGCTCCTCAACTTCACCTGCACCACCACCACCATGCATCGCTAACGCGACCCGCGCCTCGGGTGATGTTGGGCTACTCTGGCTTCCAGCATTGTGCAGTGGTGAGGTTATCTGATTGGGGTCCAGCGCGGCCATCTTACCCCATTCCAGAGTCAAGCAACTATTCGCTGCCTCGGCCTGCTAAAATATTTTATTTTATTTTTTGCTACGTTCAATTTGGCTTCGGTTACTGAAGATGACTCTGCAAAACTCTACGTGCAAAGCAAGGTTCACTGCTTTTAACTGGCGGCGTTGTTCTACCGACCTGACGTGGAACGTCAATCGGATATCGGTGACAGTGGAGAAAAACTGTGGAGGTATTTTGTAGCAGTCAATGCGAGTGAGTCTACTGGATTTGGGGGGTGTCACTTAGTGAAATCTTTGCTAGCCATCCGAAGCATTGAGGGTGTTCACTTAAGTGGTACGGAAAATTTGTGTAAAGCAGAATGAGATGAGGGTACAGTTCCAGAGGAGTAGGCAGCCATGGTGAGTCAAAAAATATATATTTAATTTGGGACTCATGGGTCGCCGTCCCCATCGCTATGGAAGGAGCACACGGGGTCTCCAATGTTTTCTCGGTCCCTGTTTCTTCTTATCAACGACAACCAAGGCGATCAAAATTTTTTTGAAATTTTAAACTTTTTCGCTTCGCCCTGGTCGTCTTCACAGCGCGCTTCGGACTTTCTACCTGTTGCACCAAAGTATCCCAGTTTGGTGTGGCATCAACATTCCCAATGCTATGCACCCGGTACGGCTTCATTTTTTTTCGATTGGAGCCATTTGCTCACGAACAGTGGGCAGGCTCGAAAAAAAATCTTGAATTTCGGCGGCGGCAATAACAACGCGGTTCCTCGGGAGAGAGAGACAGTCGCCCTCGCTTCCCGTTGAAGCAACGGTTGACTCCGCAGCGGGGATCACAATTCTATTCAGAATTTCCTCGAAAGTAATTGGAATATTCAGTAACTGACATGCGAACGACAGGGCTGCTGCAGCTGCGATGTCTGGGAATAAGCACCAGGTTGTTCGATATATCGGTTGTACTAGGTTCAGTGCAATCATCGCAATTGATTCTCGCCGCGTGCTTGCCTCCGAACACAGAGTGACGATGCCGAGCATGTATTGCCTGAAAAACGCTTCGATTAGTACTACATTACCTCGAACGACTTGGGCTAGGAGAAGCTCAAAGGCGACAATTTCTTTTTGTGGCACGATCACACCACCTAAGCCTTCCCGTGTCAGCCGGGTCCATGCTCGCACGTCTTGTGAGCAACCGCGTTCCTTTGTCGCGCGCAGTAGGCACCCGCATGCAATGGTCTCTGGCATAAGCGAGAAAGTGGGATTTTGCTTGGCATCACCAGATTCAGCCGGCGTGGCCTGGATCGCGTTCACAATGAGTACCACGCGGTGGTAGAGAATGCACGCATGGCGCACAACTGTCCGCGGCATCCCGGAGGTGAGGATGATGTCAGGCACATTTTTCTCAGAATACTCCTCCCCCATGATAAAACCTAGCTAGTGCTATTTTGTTTGTGCTTGGGCGGCGGCGGGGCAACAACCGTCCCACCCCACAGCTGCTGGCGATATGCGGCTGGAATTCCGCCTCTCGCTATGGCGCCCTGGCAGGGGCCGGATGGGGCTACACCGAATCGAAGGGGAATATGCCCTAATCTAATCCCTGGCCCTCCCCTTTCCAATCCAA